>JAMKCH010054569.1:0-15054 GCA_023653785.1 Ophioderma brevispina | reverse complement strand
CATGACTCCTTCAGATAAGCATTCACAACCATGAGGAACCAAATTTAGTAGCTAAAACGATTCGCGAACAGTTAAGCCCCAAGCAACCCAGCTGAAAGCCCAACATACCTGCTGGTCCTGGAGAAGCGTTATACCTGTACATCTGTGGGTTATCAAGCAATCAAAATACTTTTTTGGGCTAAAAGAGGCAGGGGTCCAGGTGGCCACTGAAAGGCCCTGACTGTGTCCAGGGGCCACAGCCCCGCGTACGTTTGGTTTGCAATTTTAGTAGTGTATGACCGAGAATCCCATTCTAGAAGTTGTCGGGGTTGGGGGGGGGTTGCGGGGGTGCGGGAAGAAAGTTTGAGATGTTTTATATAGTTTGGAAGGTGCTGAACAGAATTTTGGCGTCCAACATCTGGGAAAGGTGGGGAACTTTGTAAAATATGTGGTAAAATTTGTACAGGGGTAAATTTGAAATCAGTTCAAAGTGTGTACAAATGTACCCAATGTTAAATGTAGATCATGTTAAATGTACACCAAGTATTGTCTATTATAGGATTAAAAAAATGTATAGTTTGTTATAGGTCCGACTTTAGGTTACTCGGTACATATAGCCCTGATAATGTTCGAGGTCATTCTGGGGCAAAACCAAAGCCCAGTGCTCAGAATTTTTTGTTTTTTTTTGACACCGGTTTGTTCAAAATTATTGCACTGGTCATACTGAAGCAGTAAATTCAATTCATTTCAATCTTAGGTGACAGAGCTGTAACAATTGAGTCAAATTTTGGTGATGAATCCCTATAGACCCCTGTAGATCCTTGTTACATTTTCCATGAAATACGAAACCAAATGCCAAACATTGTAATACAAGGCAACAGACGAAAAAATTTGACACCAGTTTCAACGAAATCGGAGCACTGGTAGAGTGTTACCCCCAGGATGATCTTGAACCTTATAGGGGCTGTACCTGTTTAAACTAAAGGTTCAGAACCTGGACAAACTAAACCTTTTTTAATACCTTATAATGGGAGGACCCAAATACTTTGGTGTACATTTAACTTGGTGTAACCATTTACATTGGTGTACATTTGTACACACTTTGCCTGATTTCAAATTTACCCCTGTACAAAATGTTCCCCTTATTGACAAAGTTCCCAATTTTCCAGAGGTTGGACCCAAAAATTCTGATTGAGCCACCCTTCAAACTATATTATAAAAACATCTCAAACCTTCTTCCCCAAATTCTAAGAATGGGATTCTGATTTATAACCATACTATTGCGCCTCTATTTCAATACCATCTCCTTGAGATTCCCCTTTTATTAGACCCTCGGGGTGCGCGTGCTCCCTCCCCACCCAAACTAGACAGGCGTAAAATACATTCCGCGGCCCCCGTTTTTCCAATTGAATTTCGTGCTAAGAGGTGCTAACTCCATTTGTAATAACCGTGTCAAGAAATTGATGTATTTTTTATTAGGACCGCAAAAAAAGTAATAATATGCAGGAAGAAACCTAGGCATGTGCACGGATAGGCTAAACGTGTGATTAAATCAGGATCAAATGTGCCAAAATTCATCCAAATGTGCCAAATATTCATCTAACAACGAGCTAGCTCGGTAACTGGACGGTGAGAGCATTTAAATGGGTTCTTGCACGGGGTTTTAGCTAAAATGGCCACAATATAAACTTATTTATATGAAAGATTATCCAGACACAGTTTAACGTCGGTTGTTTAATCGGTTTATGTTTCATATTGAACCTAAACAGAATACTCATATTGCTTGATTTTGCAAAAAAATTATTGCGATTTGTTAAAAACCTGTTAGCCTACTGGCTTCATATCATTTGTTTGAGCCACGTAGAACAGCCGGTGGGCAGTAAATACAAAGGGGATGGAGTGTTTTAACAGCTTGGCGTTGCTTAATTAGATTGTTAGTTAACCATGCTGTGCATACTGCATTGCACTTATGAAATAGAAGACACTATCAAAATATATTTATGATTTTAAAATTGATTCAGCGCCAATAAATCGTCATCAGTTATTTGGAAAGAAAAACAGGTTTTTGATTAATATAAACATGATCACCCATGCTGCGTTTTTACATTTGCGAGTTAGGGGTGGGCATATTACCACCCTTTTTGCAAAAAAAATGTTCTTCTCAATATTTTGTTAGAATGCACACACCACAGATGCTTTGGTAGTTAGGGTAGTAGTGTAAGTAAAACCAAAATTTTAAATCCTGTTTGTCACCGAAAAACGGGGTGGTGGCCGGATTCACCTCACACGCGGAGCATCGGCTTTACTCCCTCGTTTACTTCGCCCTATTCCAAGGCATCCTCAATTGTAAATAAATAATGGCAAAATAAAAATGTAATAATATTATTTTGAATTACGAAGGGATTTAATTTAAATAAATGTCTTGGGGATTGTAAGTCCTGAATATAATATTTTTTTTTTGCATATGATTCCGTTCATCAATCCATTACAAGTCTCTAGGGTTGTTAATCAAACTGAAGGAGCACATTGTTTTTTATAATTGTCGTCATTGTATCTTTTGCTCTAACAATTATACAAGATTAAACATAAATTGATTTTTTTGTAAATACTGCAAGCGATATTGCACAAAAGAAATGCAAGAATAATTAACACGTACAGACCTAATAACATTGAAGTTTAATGATTGGACCTGCCCAAATTGTTCTTCTGAGTAAAATGATAGAGATAAATGTGCAAGTAATGATGCTCAGGAACGGTTATTAACAACGATTAGAGTATATGTGAAAGTAAGACGATCAGAATGCATATTCTTCCAAGTATGGAAAGTCACATGAGGATAATGTATCGATGATAAGTATTGATTTGAAAAATATGACCAAATGGCATTCAATCCACTACGATTTCAAAGTCAAACCAAAGAGGGTGAGTTTTAGAAACAGGATTAAATCCCCGAATGTCGTACATAACACCAGATGATTTTAGGGAAAAAAAAATACCTATGATACGATAGTCGATATTGAATACTAATATTCGTTAAAATAAAAAGTTTGAAAAAAGTCAAAAAAATGCTTACTTCTTATATAAAGATTTTACCATAATTGGATTGTCCGAAACTCATTAAGGGGGGGGCACCTTCAGAATATTACAAAATTGAGTGGTTACCAGTTATCGGATACACTAATAGAATACAGAAAGAACAAGGTGAGGTCTGTCTTTTATCCTCAAACGTGTTTAAGACAAATGAAGGAAATGTTCGCAATTTAAATTTAACATATTTAAAAACATATGTCCTTTGTCACCGTCTATTGACGAGCGTTGACCAAGCTCCAAATGCGTTGTATTGATTGTTCTGGCAATTAACCTTCGAGTAATTAGTGTTAAAGCTACTTGCTAATGGGTTGATTGATCAGGTCTTTGCTAAATCTTTGATTTATAAGTTAAAACGCATTTTCCCATTTTTATTCTCTCGCATTATCGCTCCTTGTCCTTTTTAAGAATGCACGTTATCATACAAATTTAACAAGACAATAAAGGGCATTTTATTGAGTTATTATTATTCCATTCATTTATTTAGTCATGAAGCACTAGTTTCACATATGGAAAACATGATATACACTGTTCAGCACAATAAAAAAAAAAAAAAAAAAAACAGGTCAAAGGTCAGACAGGGGTCAATGTCATGTGTCATAAATGGGACGGGTCAGCGGTCATTTGATGTAAGTCTAGTCAGAATACGTCGAGCCATGACTGAGCTAGAGGCAATTGAAGTGTTGCCCGAAGAAGAAGGAAAGAAAGAAAGAAAGAAAGAAAGAAAGAACCCATCAAAAACAGAACAAGACGGCCTGAAGGCCGTCTTGTAAGGACGCATCAAACACAGAACAAGACGGCCTGAAGGCCGCCTTGTAAAAAGGTGAGGTCTGTCTTTTTATCTCAAACTTGTTTAAGTACAAATGAAGGAAATTGTCGCAATTTAAATTTAATATATTTAAAAACACTATGTCCTTGTCACCGTCTATTGACGAGCGTTGACCAAGCTCCAAATGCGTTGTATTGATTGTTCTGGCAATTAACCTTCGAGTAATTAGTGTTAAAGCTACTTGCTAATGGGTTGATTGATCAGGTCTTTGCTAAATCTTTGATTTATAAGTTAAAACGCATTTTCCCATGTTTATTCTCTCGCATTATCGCTCCTTGTCCTTTTTAAGAACGCACATTATCATACAAATTTAACAAGACAATAAAGGGCATTTTATTGAGTTATTATTATTCCATTCATTTATTTAGTCATGAAGCACTAGTTTCACATATGGAAAACATGATATACACTGTTCAGCACAATAGAAGGCGCTGTTGGTCAATAGATTGGTCACATGTTATTATCGGCACTAGACACTTCCCGTGCTAGCGTCTTTTGTTGTTGTATATTGTTTTCACATGCGTTATCTACTACGAATCGGGTTCGAGAAGGCTACTGGGGTGTTAGTTTTAATAACAGCTCTAGAGCTTGTTATTTTTAATAAATAACACTCAACGAAACACTCGGGTCAAGTTAATGGTTCTAGCTAATACAACGTCCTGGCATTTTAATACGCCGGCGTAGACCCTCTCAGGTTCTGTGGTATAAACGACTGGTAATGAAGACTACAATCTCTCTGAGTCAACCAAATCCACGAGTGGTATTTTGAATTTTGTCAATCCGCGGACAAGTACAAGTTGGTTCGTATAAGGGCGTACGGGCGTTGGGGTAAACAGGTGTCAGCGCAGTATTAAAAGGAACGATGTCCAAGGGTCCAGGGAGGGCCCAGTGAAAGCTGATTTTTTTAGGATTTTAGTTGTTGATTTTTGTATATACATTATCGAGGCATCGTGTGGTGAGTGCAACTGTTATAAATAAGTTTGATTTATGTCCCCAGTTGAACCTACTGTCAGTGAACCTGAATCCGAAGACAGACAGCGAGACTGTGGGACAGTATAACGCCGGCTACTAGCGATACTCAGATACCAAAATTCTATGGTGTCAAACTATGCACCGATTTTCCGGCCATTTCATATTAAAGGACTTTTCAGTCGCCGTTTTAAATTATTATCGGAGATCTTCAGATATTATGCAGTTCGTCGTGGGCGGGAAAAACTCATATGTAATTCCAGAGGTCAAATGCAAAACCTCATATGTAAAAGTGGGCCCCAGTGACTTAAAACCTCATATGTGCATTTTGGTCCACATAGGGTTCTAATTGAATCATGCCATATGATAGTGAAATCATATGGCAACTTTATTTAAGAATCTAGTATAAATCATTACCTAAAATATTATAGAAAGAAAAACCTTTATAGTGCATGGCAATACAGCAAAATTATTCAGTTTTTAATGTCTCTCGAAAATGTTAATATGAGGGGTTTGGCCATGTGAAACGTTTTTACGACATGTGAGGTTTTGCTTTTAAAGGTCAACTGCACATATGAGGTTTTAAAAAATTCTGAAAAAAACAAAAAATTACAATTTGTAAATTTTGTTTATTTAATTCGATACGAACTTGGCGAGATGAATTGGTATGAAGAAACCCAGTTTAGTGCTGCAGCACCAACCATTTTAGGAGAGTGCTACCGGGGCCGGTATAATAACATTTGTCATCATAGCTAAAATTGACCGTAGGGATGTGGAGTTCATGAAAACAGGTGATGACAAAATTAAAAGTGGCGGCAATTTGCATACGATGCCATTTTCCAAATTGTAAGCCATCTTAAAGCCAAAAACACCTAAGAAGACAATTTTGGTGTAAAAATGTTTTTCTGGTCAAGGAGTTCAATAAAACTATTCCCAAAACTATAAAAAGTTGCATGTGCCGATATTTTCCAAGATGGCTGACATTTTATTGGCACAAACCTTACATTTATTATTATATAGCCTATGAAGATGATTTCGGTGTCATTTTAAACATTTTTTGGGTCAAGGAGTTCAATAAAAACATTTTAAAAAACAGTCAGGTAAAAATAACAAAAAATGTTTTCATACGTCACTATTTTCCGAAATGGCAATCACAGAAAGAAAAAGGCAAAATGCCTTTATACTCATGCATATAGCTCCTAGAATGAACGATTTTTTAGTGACAAGTGGATGTTTTATAGGTCAGAGAATTTTAACAGCCCATATCTCAAAACTGTCAGATGAGTCATGAGTCATGGTATTCATGGACTACCAAAATGGACACCCAAAATGTGACCCCTTGATACTCTATGTATGCACCCACAAAATATATCTGGATTGCATGGGAATTTTGATATTAGGCCTGTATTATTTAAAAAGGAAACCATTATTTGTTTGTTCCAGTAAGTTCGTAGGAAGTTCTTAGGAGGAGTTACCGAGGATTCTGTGTTGGTATAAATTATCAAGCCTTGGGTTAATATATTTCACCACTTTGTCGCATTAAGCCTCTGACATTGAAGTAAGTTAACACTCTTGGGTATGTATTTAAAATATGGGTTATCTTGGAAGGAAGTAGTGACAAATGCCAAAAAAAAAAATCACTACATTCATCCTACAGTTTTTGATATAGTCTTATTGAAATCCTTGACCCAGAAAAAACACTTCTGATAGTTTGACACCAAAATCATCTTCCTAGGTTATATAATAAGAAAATATACAGTTTATGTGAGAGATGTCGGCCATCTCGAAAAAGTAAGCCGTGTATATAAATTGAATCAGACAATTGGCATTAATATTGAACCTCTTGATCCAGAAAACATTACATTCCCACATAAGTCACTATAGTAGCCCTATTATCTTTAAAATGGCGGCCATTTTACTACACAACCCAATGATCAACTTTTAGCTAGTTATGATTGCAAATGTTATTATTCGGCACTGGTTGTTAGAAATCTAAGGTCCTTTTCACCGATGCTGCAGCACTATATTACCGTTTGAAAGCAAGACATAGTTTTGAAATACGATATAACAGTCGACAGCGCGACAAAAATGAACATTTCTTGATTAAGACAGTGTTAGGTGCACTACGCACTACAACAACGACTTTGCACTTAAAAAAATTTCTGAATAAATGATGACACCGGTACACTTAAGATCCTCTTAATCTTTCTGAATACGCTTTCATGCTAGGCATTAACTTTTTTGTGTTCTTTTGGGGACATTCATCTTTTAAGCTCAATGTCTATCCTCCTATCATAAGTTTGGTCTAAACTAGGCTCGAAAAAATCTGCCCTGCCAATATACTTAAACGTTTCTTCACGTTCAGTAGGGTCTTGCAGGGGGTTCGTTGAGGCGGTTTGACACCCAATCATCTTTCTCATCCACTACTTCAATTGTCGATCCTTAAAATTGTAACATCTGGTTGGTTTGTCGTATCCCATATCCCCCCACTTGCATTTGGAAGCGTTGAATCTGAGACAAGTGTTGAACGATTCAACTTGGCAATACCTAAAATGTATGCAAATCATGATGGGTGGTTCTCTCCATATTATGTCTTTGTTGATTGTACATTGAGTAGAAGCTTTGTGTCTCTGTAAAGAATGTGACCGCTATGATCAATATCTGGCAAGTAGTCCATGATGAGCACACAACACAACTTGCGCAAATAAAAACACCCCTGTGGTACCCACTAAATACTGCAGCCCCAGTTAGATACTTCACACTTCGACCCGCAACCTCCTGTAGCTATAAACTCTTAATCCAATTGATTAACCTCGTATTTATCTTGCTTTGAAGCTTGGAGAGTGGCGTTTGTGAGGTACTGTATCAACTTGCATTCAGGGAATAGGTGAGTCTACTAAAAATCCCTCGTCAAGACTGCATGACTGTGAATCGTCAAGGGTTGCCACAAAGTTGGTCATACAAGATACACCAAAAAATAAAACCCATGTTTCTTTGTGGGAAAGTAAGGCGTTAAGTTGGAATATTTTCCAGGGCACATTGTCGGCTTACTGATTTGTAATACTGCTTTTGCTCAAGATCCTTTGAAAAATGAAACGGACTCTCCTACCTCTTATTTGACTGATACTATTCCTTTCTTATCGACCTCTTATAGATCTCTTGCAGATGTAAAAACAATGGGTCAGCCAATTAAACTGAACACTGTCCCCCTTGGTGGTAATGCGTTCCCCATAGCCAGTATTCAATAGCCAGCATGTTGGTGGACAGATAGAGCATTCCAGTACTTACAATACATTACCTGTCAATGATCCCTGGCAATCGCTAAACATGAGATCGATGACCAGCTTAATGTATTGTAGTCCTGGCATGCATGCCATACTTGTCCACCAAACATGTCTGGTGGCTGACTCATATGAATAGGTCTATTGGTATACAAGGGCTGCGGGTTCGAAAACGGTCAGGAACAAAAAGTGTTGATCGGTTTTTTTTTCCTCGGCTTATTGTACACTGGCTAGTTAATCAGAAGTATATGTGGAGAATGTCTGGTTTTTAATGTTTGGTACGCATGCTTCAGATATTTCATCATGCAGTGAGAGCGCAAAGGGTGATTTGTTGCAACTATCCATTGCAATGCTGACCGAGTTTCATCCAAGCATCTATTTGCTGTATTAGGGATTATTTTGAAAAAATTATAAACTTGAATAGTAGACTATAAGTGCTCACGGCTCATTACCCTTACACAGGATATAAACATCGCCAGCACAACTTTTATTGCCATGTTGTCAGCCATCAAGGATCAAAATTTATTGCAGGCATTAAAATATGTACATGTATGTAATGATCATTTATTCAATAATTTCATACGTAAAGGCTTCAGCAAAGCAGCAAAGCTATAGCCTATAGATATATAGCAAACTATACGCAACGTAATCTATCCATAGGCCTCGCGGCTGGTGAATTACGCAGACCGAGTCTTAAGGAGCGTCCTAAGAATGACGGTAAGCAGTAAATAAGAAAAAGCACAGAGTAAATATGAAAGAGCTTCCCACTACATTTTAAGGGGAACCTGCCTAAAATTAGTCCGAAACAACTAATGCAAGCATGAATACAAAAGAATTGTGAATTACGCATATTAATAACGGCGAGCTAACAAGATAAGCAAAAGAAGCAAAGTATGAGTAAAAGCCTGGACGAATTACGCGTATTGACAAAGGCGAGCTACCAAGCATTAAGCCGAAATAAGAGGTATCAGATAAAATAAAATGTTATTGTAGACAGCTTGGACTCACACGAGGTACGTGAGTCTCCTCACAAGGGAAGTGCCTGAGAGAGTTAACCGATATAAATTAAATGTCATCAGTCTGTAAATTAAAAATTGAAGTTGAGCTTCTAAATCAAAATATATAAGAATATAATTATTATTTAATCTGGTTCAGCTACATATAATCATAATGCTAAATAATGCAACTTATTTAATTTTATTTTACCAAATACACTCGCACACTTACAAATAAATCCTCCCATCGAGATACTAGATTAACAACTCTCGACTAGCACTATATTGGGGAGGTGGTGGTGGCCAACAAAGAAAATTTGATCCTACTCCGTCGAAGGATGACAGTGATGTGAAGCGAATGATAATCCAAATAAAAGCGACAAAAGGTGCGTTGTCATTGGACAAAAAAAAAATAACCAAGCTGTACAAAAGCAAGGTTGTGAATTGAGCAAAAACCCGTTGCTACCATAAGCAGAACGATGACTACTGACCTAAAGGCCGTTGATACTTTGTTTCCGGCACAGAACCTAAAGTCGACATGGAAGAAACCATTTTAAATGAGACTAAGCAAAAACACTGTGCCATACTGGCGTAAATGAATAATGAAAGGAGCCAAAACATTTCCTGTTAGGGTAATATTTGTTCCCTCGTGACTTCGATTCGGAAAACGGTATTTTGGGCTTTGTAAACATTACTGACTCCAATTTATTGTCAGCATTTTTGTGTTGGATGAGCAAAAATAAACTTATTTGACAGTTTGAATGATCAATAAGAATATCGAGTGCTATCAATAATGACGGTGGGACCGTAAAATAGCGTCCAGCGGAGACATGTACGTGATGTTTAAAATGTAGTTTGTCACAAAATAGCACTACAAAAGTAGGTGGTGTTTGTATGGATGGCACTTTTAAGAAGACCACTTCCTGTGTATTTCAAATGCATTTTGTTATAATGCTATAATATATAGAAGCTGACATGTTGTTGAATACCTGATTCTAATACCTATTTTTTAAAACTTTTATAGGCCAAATAAAATTGTTTTTCTCAGAACTTCATACCTATTCGTATTTAAGGATTAAACCGCTTCGATTTGACTTTGCTTGGTTACATTTTTGGATAAATTCGAATATGTGTTGTAAATCATTTGTACCGTTTTGGATGTAAATCAAACATTTGAAAACACTTACAAACTACCGCTATGTTTTCACTTTATCTACGTCCTCTCCCTCCCTGCAACAAGGACCTGAAGCACAATTTCAAAACCTGGATCTATCAGCATTGTATAGCAGAAATAACAGGTGTCATATTTATGAAAATGTGCCTAGTTGTTTTTCGTCTAACATCGTCATGAAATGTTACTATTGACCTTCTTATATGAACTTATTAAAAAAATCTTCGGTGTTACGCTGCGCACGTTTGATAAACATTCACGCATAGACAGTATATTGGTTCATCACATTAACCATGTACTTCTTAAATTGTATGAAGGAATATAGAATGCTTACGGTATTGAAGAAAGGAACTGACAATCGCTAAGTGAATTGTCAAGACATTACTCTTGTTCCGTCAGTGATGAACACAAAAGACGTATTGCAATTCATGAAATCTGGCGTGTGTCTGATAATGCTAGACACATGATTAAAGTATAATAGCGACTTGCGCAATTATTCATTTCTTAAGCAGGAAGGAGTTGTTGAAAGTGACAAGAGATCAGATCCGATGAATAATAAAGGTCATGTTAAAGTAGTTTGCATTTGCCTTTGGCAAACTGTTACAACCCCCTTTTATTTAAAGGATTTTTAAGTTTCCTATGTCTGTTCTCATATTTCTTAAGACATATCTCGGTTAAACAGGTTTGTCCTTTTGGCAAAGGTTTTACAATCGAAATCCAATTTCTTTAGGCACCCTTTGAGGTTATCTTAACGGCTCTGCTCAGGTTTATTAAAACATTCAAAGGATTATTAGGTAATGTGAAAATTTTACAAAATATAAAGAATGCTAGAAAACTGTATTAAGCGACGAAAATGGACTTTAAAATTACAAATGCAACGGCAAAAGGTATTACTGTGTATCCTATCGTTAAAATGTTACATGACTATCTCAGATCTTCAGATAAACTTTGTAATGGTGAATTTGGCCCCATAGGAAGCAAACAAAAGTAACCGTAAGATGATTAATTTTAATATGAAGTATGTGAAAAGATGGGAAGGACTGTTTGTGTAGTTCATTTTAGTGCGGGGTGTGAATAGAGTGGGGATGTTGTGTAATATTGGGAATGTGTTATGTGTTCATGTTGAGCTAATAGTGGTGGTGACTGGTGCTAGCAGTGGTGATAATGTTGTTATTCCGAAGGGCCATTGTTCCGAAGAAAATGAGGAGTCATTTAAATCCGAAGGGTCATTCCTTCTGAAAAAAAATATAGTCATAATCCGAAAAACATTACGGTATTTATTCTGAGGGTCATTACTCGGAAAAAAACCAAAAGGGTTATATTTCTAAAATAACATATAAGGGGGGGGATCGTTATTATGCAAAAGGGTGGGGGTCATTCATTATTCCGAACGTACTTTTTCGGTCATAATACCGAAAAGGTAGGAAATCCTATCCCTTAACCTTAACCCTAAATGCCTACTGCCTCCCACATAACCCCAATCCTAAACTAAGCCAGATCCCTAAACCCATCCCTAAACCTAACCCTACATTCGGAATACTGACCTTCGGCTGAAACACCCCACATTGCTGTATTCTGAATTATGCCGCTTTTCAACTCAATCGAAATAATGGTTCTTAGTCTGTTTTCGGAATACGGGCCCTTATGCTATATTCAGAATGAGACATTGTGGGCGCAGGGTGGAAAGAAGTACATACTTTTCGATCGATCGATTTTCGTTTATCAGGACCTAAACACTATCATTTCTAGAGGGTGTGCAAATTTCGTGAAGTGGCATTTCTTAAACTCCAATATGGCCGCCACCACTCTCATTTAAATGGCCATAAAGTATGTTTTATATTCAGATTACAAAGCACGAGGACGATCGAGGACTATATTATACTGACGGGTTCTTGATATGATTGATGGCAACATTACCATCAAATCCAATATTAAGCACGTAAATACCACTCCGCAATGTTTACTCCTAGTAAAAATCGGACTAGTGAACCTTACGGAATGACGACCTGTATTTGAAGAATTTGAAATATGGTTGCCCTTGAAGTGTGTCCTAGCACCATTGTTCGCTGTCTAATATTCCTCGTCAATAGTAATAAAAGCGTGCTAGGGGCTGACCAGTAAACCTCGTCAAGAAGACGGTGTGCGCTTTATTTCATTAATGTAGTTTCATTATGAGTTTAGAAGAACGATCTTCTGCCGGTTCAAGTTGCGTGGCGTGCGTGTATAGTCCGATCGTCTTGTAATCTAAGGTTTTGGCGTTCAATCGCACTTTCAGAAAACAAACATATTATTTTAGAATTAGAGATTGCAATGAAAACTTACAGTCAACAATAGGTTCTTGGTATGCCCCTAAACGCTTGCTAGCGTATTAAAATACTACATGGTTAAGAGGGCAAATGGGGCACCTATTTCCCGAGGTACTGGTACAGGAGCCTATCATCCCAGACCCGAAGCGTGAGGGGTGATGGGCCCGTAAACCAGTACCAAGGGCAAAATAGTGTGCCCTTTCCCGAACAAACCATGTAGTATTTGTTTTTTTTATTACACCTGCACTGTGACTCTGGGGACGAAGGTTGTAGGGAACCAGTCCAATCTATTTCCCTAGGGAAATTTCAGCGTAAATAGGAATCAGCCAATGGAAATAGCATGATTATGTCAAGAATATCCATCTGAGTGTAATAATAATAGTGCTAAGCGGAGGAAATGCAAATTTAGTTTGGAGAGAGCTTTGTGCTAAGAGTAAATGAGGAAATCGTTCAAATGAGGTGAATTTGTAGTTTTTATTGCTGGACTCTCCTTGGTTGCTGTCATTGTTTTTGGTCGAAGGTCCATACTGTGGATCAACCCATTTACCATTTCCATTGACACCCATTAAAGAGCTCCGCATGATCTTGTGACTCCCCTTTTTAAAGCACATTATTTTATGCCCTCCGCCCGAAGACAAATTATAGTCATTTACCCGAGACTGTGGCTATAGTTTGGAATTATGGGCAAGAATGGTGTGAATAGAACAATTTAGGTTTGACAGGGGTTTCCATAATTAAAAGGTTGCCTCCAAGTTTGAAAAAACATGTTCAAATTGTTGGTTTCAGCTCATAGAATGAATATAGGACATAGTTTGACTATTTTTGTTAACCCCGTGTTGGTTATCACCCCAAAATGGGAGGGTGAATTACGTAACAAGATTGGCGACTATAGCGATTATTTTGACCTGTGAGCTATTTTGTTGGATAAAGGAAAACCAAGGCCATAACAGAGAGGGTAAATATTCCTCATTTCATTCCTATAAGTTAGGGAAAACAATTTGCACCATATCCCCTGAATCAAAACAACCTGTAACCCATGTAACCACCAAAACATTGACCTTTTTCACCATTTTTTACAGTTGTTGCTCATAACTCCGAAACTATAAGCCATTAGTGTAAAACCATATTGTTTATAATCCTTGTAATATGAGAACGAGTTGCCAGTGCTTTTAAATATTGATTCATTTTAAAAATTTGACCCCTGTATAACCTTGAAAACCAGGCCATCAAGGAGATTGGAAAAGTACTTCATCCAATTTATGATTATCAATGTGAAAAGTACTGTGGTAAAAAAAAATCACAATTTTAATCCGGAAAGCGCATACTCTTTCATTACACTCCCTTGCTAGAGTACATGAAGCAATGAATACCCAGAAAGAGAGACAGAGGAGACTTCAAGGGGAAGTAGAGTAGTTAGTGGTATGACACCCGGGGAAAGATGTTAAAGTGTCACCCACGATCACGTTTCACAAGTGCCCGATCCAGGGGCCCGTTCCTCTTTTTTAGACCACCGGGTGAGCGCGTTCACTCCGCACCCGGAACCACCCACTCCACCCCCTCCCCTAGACCTGAAATGCAGTCTTCAATTGATTAATTGCTACGGGGCTAAAATCCAGTTTGTATAACATGTCAGAAAATGATATGTGTATATTATTAGGACCGTAAAAAGGAAAGGAAAACTAACAACAACTGGCGGTGCACGGGCTGGGGTATTATAGACGTGATGATTACTAAGGCTCAGATGTGCCAAATAGTCATCCAAACAAGATGGAGCGGTGTCTTTAAAAGTGACAAGAGCTAAGCTTCAGTAACTGACGTTTTGCAGGTTTAAATGGCGCAACTAAACCACATATAATACAAGCGTTTCTCAAAAACCTTCTGCTGTGATCATATCGACAAATTTTTTGTTGTCCGAATATAGCCTTAATCAATTATCTCCTTTGTACAGGGAAAGTCAAAACGAGTTTCATCAGTTCCGCAAGACCATGCTGTTTCAATTTCTGCCAATGAGATTGTGGAGCATGCCGGGCATTTCCATAGAGGTTGACTTGTCTATCAGAAGTCGTAGGATAGCATTACACTTCAGTATATGCATTACATAGATCCTATGAATGTTTGTCCAACTTCTCAGATTCCAACCAGTTATCATGTTATACTTTCGTTTACACCAAAAAATGCATGGATCGAAAAACTGAACTAGTCATACAAGGCAGGCCAGTACAACACACGAGCCTCAAATTCTACAAAAAGTCAACAAAAGGTCCATTTTTTGCTGATTCTGTCAAAAGGGTCTAAAGTTTAAGTGAGCCCAAAATTGAAAACACCACTTTTTGGGGATGAGGTTCACAAGTTCCTAAAATGACATATTAGGCGGTTAAGTTTAGGTGAGAACATCCGCGCAGGCTAGATTCTTTTTTCCAAAACACGGTCTTGCATG
>JAMKCH010054566.1:0-10236 GCA_023653785.1 Ophioderma brevispina | reverse complement strand
AATTTAGGTTGAAATGGTTAGAATTCCGATGAAGACGATGAAAATGGAATATTTTGGTCATATAGGTCCCACTTTTTGGTGACCAGAAGGGGGGGCCAATATGATGTGGGAGAAAAATGTTTATCACATCATGCACAGAGGTACAGGACACGGGGACTATACAGTTGCATACTAAATATATCTGCTGTCACATATAGTGCAATTTTTTGTTTGAAGGTTTTTTTTGTTTTTTCTGGGGCGGAAGACCAGCCAGTATGACGCAATCAGTGGAACGGACTGACGAATGACTGACCTCCGTGACTGCCGTTATGAAGTTGTTGCTATGCCGATCATTTTAGTCTTGACCAATTTCAACGAAACACCGTATTAGCCTACCTCTTGAAAAGCTACGGGTCGGGCCTAGCGTGATCGCGGCAAGGAAAAAAGGATTTTACGGAATACTAAATCGTTACTATTATAAAACATAAAATAGAAGCTTTTTTCAAATACAATTACAAAAAACCGTCCAGTACCAAGCACCCACTTTGAATTTTAGAACAGAGTATTAAAGGTCTAAATTATAGTCGATATGGCAGTCATAAATTGTGTCAGTTGGGCGTCATATGGGTGCATTATTTGCACACTGTCCAAGGCTGGCCCGATTCGGTCCCAAACCAGTTCGGCCCATGCGAATTCGGACTCAATATCAATTCGGTCACAGTCAGTTCGGTCTCACAGAAATTCGGCCCCACGGTAAATCGCGGTTCCCCTTAGGAAACGTGTTGTTGTTAAACAATAACGTGCGTGTACCCACTTAAAACCTTGGCCTAACACTTATTACGAATCATGATCATACGTAATAAGATATTTAATTGTGATATAGAGTAAAAACAATCATTGAGGATCATTATAGTAGACCCACTCATGGAAAAAACTTAGCTCCGTCAATTTTGGATTAAATTTTAGGCCGGTGTTAGTCTATTTTATCAGTCGTTTTGCAAAATTATAATTAACTATTATGTAACATTTAAATTTTTAAGCATGGAAATCATAAATAAAGAAAAATTTAAATTTTGGACTTTATTTTGAAATCAATTTAGCATTAATCTCTTACCTTTGGCACTGCTGCCTTATGGAAAGGAACGAGGACAGTATACAGCTGAATTTCGTGTCGAATTGCACAAAAAAAAAAACAGAATATATTTGTCATGCATTTTGTGAACAATAATGTAACATATACAATTTAGCATGATTTATTGGCGTTTGTTTTACACTTTAACAAGGCAGTGGTACACCGGAAAGCGGTTATCAAAAATGGGGAAAAGACAAAAACATGACACAAAAATAATTTATATTGAAACAAATAACGGTAACATCTTTGGGTTGGTAAATGAAGTCCGTTATTAGTGTGTACTACATATACTGCATTAGAATACATTACATCGATCACCCAAACTAGTACTGTGACTTTCATGGTGCTTAGTCCCTATAGGCTCATCGGAGTCAGGAAGGAAAGTATTTTTACTTTGGGACGTACTGCTGTGGTGGGGCGCCTACCTATTTCCCTTTCGGGGGCCGAAACTTCTTATAATTATTTAGGTAACTTTATCACATGACGTTAAGCATTATGCATTTTGAACATGTTTTGAACATCGCGCTTCACAGGACTGGAACTTCCATTTGCCTAGAAAAAAAGTAGGGCATACATCAGAAGATTTAAAATGTTCTTAATGTTAATGGGGGGGGGGAGAGACTGGGAGAAGGTGTACCACTGCCGCGAAGCACGGAAGCATCGCAATGTTATTTTCCACAAAAGCCGTTTCTCGTTGAGAGAAAATGAGAACAAGTTTGAAATAGCAAAAATGTTCACTATATAATGAATATAGTTATATTAGACACGGTTTCTAAAAAGTAAAATTGAGTAATGGGTAAGGTTTATTTGAACGAAACATAAGTCAATTGGACTTTGTAGAGTTTATTATGAAGCGGCAAGGGGGACGTGGGGCGGTGGCTCCCTTTTCGAGCGAAGAGGGAAACCCCTTGCAATGTTCATTTCCAAAAGTACGTTTTCTCGTGAAAATTTGATGGAGACCATTTGAACATTAGCAATGGTCACCTTTATAGGAAATATAGTCATTTAAGAATCAACGGTTCTTGAAAAGTAAAAATTGGTGACTGAGTACGCTTTATTGGAACAAACCATAAGTCAATGATCTTGGAAAGTTTATATATGAAGCGCATGTGAATGTGGGAGGGGGTTGCCCTTAGCGCGAAAGTCGGAACCCTTGCAATGCTCATTTTCCAATTCACACTTTCTAGTGGAGATTTGATTGGAACAAATTTGAAATAGCATAAGGGTTCACATTATAAGGATCAAAGGCCTTAAACAGTAAAAATAGTTAATGTGTAAGGTTGATTATTTTAAAACTAAGTCAATCGGAGCATGGAGAAAGTTCATATATTATAAAGCGGGGCACGGGGGTGGGTGCGGGAGAGGTTCCTAGCAATGTTTACTTTCCATAAACCATTTTTATACAAAATTGATAGAACAAACATTGTGAAATTTGTAATTGTTTCCTCTATAAGGCTTATACCAAAAATAAGATTAATGGTTAAACAAGAGTAAGGCATAGTTGATGGTTTGTTTTATGTTAAAGTGTCCCATGCGCAGTCATATATCAGTGGCGAGGAGTGGTGGGGAAGAGGAAGGGGGAAGAGGGTGTCACTCTCCGCGGGAAGAGGAACCCTTGCATGAATTTCATTTCCACAACATTTTCTCAATGTTTTATTTTAACAAACCATAAGTCAATCGGGATATAAAGAGTTTATGTAGCGCATACGAAGCGACAGAGGGGGGTGCGGGAGGGTAAAACCCCTTGAATGTTTATTTTTAAAACATATTTTATATGCAAATTTGATGAGACAAATTTGAAAGTAGTCTTCATTGGGCGACCAGTATGGTGCTTCGCTTAGAGACGTCCTGCAAAAAAGCAGCACACATCGCCTTTTATTTAGAAGAATGCGGAAATGCGATGGCATGCGTTTCTGGGGTGGAGGTGGGCACTCTTCATTTTGGAGGTGACGCGTATTATATGTAATACCCCTAATTTCAGCAGCGTTGTCACCCAGGTGACCATTATTTTTAGAAAGTCACCACTATCACCCAAAGAAATGAAATATACACACAAAAAAGATTTTGAAAATTTCACCCCCAAAACCCTATTTTTTAGAAATCTAGCCAAAATTTCACCAAAGGCCTCATTTGTAAAATTGAAGCAAGGTTTTTGTTTAATTGTTCTAACGGGGGCATTATTCATTACTTTATTGGAATACCAGTATAATGGGTACCATTGGTTGTTAGACTTTTGCATTTTTTTTCCAAGGGCCGGCAGCAGTTTATGACCCAGGGGATGATCAGGCCCAATTGCTTGTTAGACTTCTGGCAAAGTTCATTACTTTATTGATAACAAGATAGAAGAACTGCTTTATACTCCAGGACAGAGAAAACACTTTGACGAGCGTTTTTGTTGTAGAGTGAGTGCACAACATCCTATGATGCAAATTCTTAGTAAGACAAGCAGATCACCCCAAACAGACAATTAGAGACGAGTGTTTCAACACAGTAACGTGCTTGTCAAAGTTTGTAGGGGAATTTGTCCCCGAGTATAGACTTTGCAATTATTTCGCGTGGGCGAGATAAGTTCTTTATTAATGGATAACCAGTTTAAGGGGCACCATTGCTTGTTAAACGTTCGAATTTTGTTTAAACAGTTTCGAGGGGCCGGGCATCGTTTGATTCAGGATGACCAGTGGACTCCTCCAATGCTTGTTAGACTTTTGTACATTTCCTTTTAATGGCCGCCATAGACCCATAAGTGTTCATTCATTATTGCCTAAGCCAGAATTAGGCGCGCCACCGATATATGGCTGCTGCGAATTCTTAGACGTCAATTAATTCTTACTTTATGGGATAACCAGAATATGGACACCGCTAGTTGTTAGACTTCTACACATTTCTTATAAAGGAGCGCCATCAGTTTAATAATCATTGATACTCCAGAAGAAGTGCACTTAGGAGTCATCATCGACCTATGCAATTTTGCTTCTACTAGGGGCGGCATCAGGTTATTTTATAGATGTATCGCCCCCTGTGATTTTTTCTTTCCTTATGGTGGCATAGTGTCAACATAAGTGTTAGCATCCAGCAGGGCGTTGTTGCTTTTTGCGTTTTATCAATTGCTCTTTGGCGCTTTACAGGGAGCCTCATTTGTTATTCCTTGCTTTGCGGTTGACAAGTTGAACAAGTATTGAAGTATAGGGGGTGCTGCCATTGCCAGTACTTCTTCCGCAATGTTCTTTCAAGGGGCGGCATCAGTATTGACCGGGTGCTTTGCCTTATTTAGAGTCAGCATTTTGTTTCAAGGGCGACGTCCCAGTTTATTCCTTCACTGGACGGGACAGTATATGGGGCGTCACAAGAGCATTGTAGTTGAACGTCCGACTTCAGTCACGTCGTTTAAGAGGAGTCATCTTTCACTATACTTCTGCAAAGTATGCTCTAAGGAGCGGGATCAGTTTATTAGAAAACTTTTTTATGGTGACTAGTATAGGGGTGCCATTTCTTACTAGAGTTTTGCAAGGCAAGAGACCCGGTTAGGTAAAACTTAATTGTTGATGAGTACCAGGAGGGCGTATTGTAGAGTTTTGCAAATGCGTAATGGTATATTCCTGGGAAGCGAAAGGGGGGGGGGGGCCGCCAGGGCGAGGGGCAAACCAAAAATTATTGGACGTACCTGTACGTTTTCTGTCGCCCCGGTCCGACGCCAGTGCTGTAGTGTACCTCTTCGTCTACTGTGAAAGGCCCTGGGCTTCAACGAGCTCGCATAAACTTAGACTATGGTATTGAAACCGTATGTAATACGAATGAACATCATGGATGATGTAATAAATCGATGTTGAGGAATTGAAAGCCCAGGTTAAAAATTCATTCAGCCATTTCTTTGACCCACTAGCCACTCTCAAAGCAAAATTTCCTCGATTGGGAGAGACTCGCAATAGGGGGGCCTCCTATTATAAGTTGTGTTGATTTTAAAACAAAACAAGGGGAAAAAAAAAAACGACTACGATATTCAGTTTGTACACAGAAGTAGCAGAAAGAAGGAAGCGAACAGAAAGACAAAAGAAAAGTAGAAAGGCAAACCGATATCACAAAAATGACAAAAAAATCAGATATTAAAATTGCACGTGTGATTCATTTGGGTCCGAATTGGCATGGGGACCGAATGACGGATTATGAGGCCGAATTGGTGAATATTTTACTGAGGAACGAAATGTATCGTGTTTTCCATTGGGACCGAATTGGCATGGGGACGACCGATTTGGCATGGGACCGAATTAATTGACATCGAGTGGGCCCAATTGGACTGAGTCCGATTGGCACGGACCGAAGGACTGGGACCAACCAAACGTAAACGCTGCAATATTAGTCTACGTCTTGTGATGAAAGGTTTTTTTAAACCCTTTTTTTTAAACAATATTTTTGGACATCTGTGAGATGAAAGAAGGTTAATTTCATCTTGACTATTCTGTGAGATGAAAGAAGGTAATTTCAATCTTTTCCGCCGGATCGATACTTCAAAATTGCTTTTATGGAAAGAATTTAGTATTCTGCAACAGGCTACGAATTCGGGCAACGGTTAACGGAAAAAAAACCGCTGTTAAAGGTGCCGAATTTTAAGTCGTGGCAGAATACTAAATTAATCCCCACTAGCTTAACTAGGGCCAGATTGGCAAATCCTTTCTGCATTTTATGTACTTTTTGTGGGATTGGTTTTTTGAGCGGCTTTTTTTGATTTTTTTTTTTTTTTTTTTTTGCACGCCACGTGTTTCAATTAAGAAGACCCTGAGATGCCTCTTTTCTTGGGACAGTTGCATTCTCTCAAAATTGGGGCAAATTTTGAAACATACAACTTAATCTCGTCCCACTTGGCAACACCTTTTCGCAGTAGATCGATTTATGTAATTTTTTTGGATTGGTTTTGATCGCATTTTTGATCAAAAACCAAATGTATGCAAAAAGGTAAACAAAACCAAAACTAGATGTAAAATGATTATAAAATGTTATGCATTCTGTGAAATTTGTCCGGACCTAGTGGTAGGCCTATGATTTTTTGGGTAGACTTGCACTCGGCTACCATGCCCGTCTCCTTCTGTGGGATTGCACCAAGCACATGTCAGAAGTGAAAATTGTGTCGAACTAGGGAAAAACGCTCTGGAATAACCAAATTGTTTCCATAAACTATTAACTCCTCAGAAAGTTCACACCTGTGGTTTACAAGGCCAGGACTCAGTAGGCCAAAAAAAAAAAAAAATTAATTTGGCCCGTAACTTGACGACCCTAAAATTAGGCCCGACCCTACATTTTTAACACACAAAAACAAAAGCTCATTCAAACTGGAAGTTCATGACTCAGAGTAGCTGCCATCTAAGCTATGTAGAGCCTGTCAATTGTTACTTTTGATTCTTTTGGGCAACTATGACACTTTTTTACCATGTGAAAAATTAAGTGTAGCAGAGAGTGCAAAGTGTCACGTTAGTTTCAAAGACATCAAAAAACAGGAGAAATATTTAACGGGTCATTTAACCTTAAAAAATGATCGAAATAAAGTAAACACAAAATTCAAAAATCAGTCACGGTGCAAAGTGCCCCCTTTGATGTGACCAATCACATTACATTTTCAATAACCCGACAGCTAACTAGCTACAGCTAGTCTTGTTACCTGTCTTTTCCCGCCATCCTGGTTAATAGGCCCTCGTTTGTGTTTTAGTGGAACCTGGCAAAAGATTTATTTCCCTGAGAGGACATTGCATTGTGCTTCCCAATGCATCCATTGTTCATTGGCCCCATCTACAAGGTTGTCTGCAGTGCTGTTGGTGCATGGGGCATCACACCTGGCAACCTTTGACCGAGTGATGCCTGTATCCTGGATATTGCCACGTGTTGATTTGTTTGAAGTCCAATTACAAGTCTATTTCAACATCAAAAGGAAACATTCCCGCATCTAAACTTATGTAATGAGAAAAAATATGAATTCCTTCTGATACAGAAGTCTCAATTTGATGGGAGCAAAAGTTAGGGGGACAGTTGTCGATTGGATCACCCAGTAATTTAGAGAAGCAAAATAGACCCTGTGGCACGATCCCTGAAATGCATCTCGTCTGGGCCCATTTCCATCCGGGAACTGTACAGGGTCATGTTTACAAAAAAATTGTTGTTCGTTCGCGTCGCCGAAAACAGTGCCTAAAATTACAATACAAAGTACCTATTCACGTGAAGTTAATCTACAAAAAATGTAGAAATATTAAAATACACAAAAACACTCGGGCCGGCACTGGTTGTTGAATAGACGACAAAACGTGAATTTTCGATCGTAATGTGCCCACTTGTCAACACGGACGATACACAACTATTTTGCAACGTCACAGATAGGGTTAGTTTTCTGGTGTATTTTGTTTACGCTCTTAACCGTTATGTTTTTAGCCGACTTGAGGTGGTATCAATAATTACAGGATGGAATGGGCACCGAATGAGATGCATTCCGGGGTCGGCAAATGGGTCTATGGTGTAATTAAGAGGACACGGGCACATTGAAAATGGTGCACCTCTAGATTTTTAAAAATTGATATTTTTGCATGGTTGTAAAGCTTTAAACTACATTTAGCCCTCCCTGCACATTGAAGGACTGTAGTGGAAGAAGACTTAAGTCACAGATACTAGTTCTGAGAAAAGAGAGGTTAAAATTGGAAATGTCTGCAGATCAAAATGTGGTTATTGTGGATTAGGCAATATGTCATGAACGGGTACAAAAATGTTACCAGTGAAAAATGCAAAAAAAGGCCAACACTATGTATTACTCTCCACACAATTTTATTCCTACATGTGAAATGTATACAAGTTACATTTTTAGAAAAGGCTTACACACGGATGTCAGATATGCAAAAAGAGTGACAATATTCAGGGTGGGCAAAATTCCTATAGGGTGTATGTTTGTGTTGTGTAACATAAGGAAAAAATTACATATGGTATTTTGTCAGTTAATATTTACAGTGGTCAATTTTTTCCAAAAAAAAATGTGCAGGTCGAAAAACAGCTGTGGATTTTTAAAGACATGACAAAGGCCCTCCATAAAATTATAAAGGAAGATTAACTATGTTTTCTGTTTGTAACATACAGGGTGGTCAAATTCCCCCCCCCAACTTTTATTTGGGTGATGAAAAAGTCAATTTTGAAGATTAACTTTTTTATTCAAGTCTAACCTATATTTCTTCAGGAGAAATACATAGGACTATGGGTTTCTGTCCAAGTTATGATCAAAAGTAAGTATACAGGGTGATCCATGTAATTATACAGGGGTGATCCGTGTATTATAAAGGGTCAATAGGCACATATTTAAAGTCGCCCTGTATTTACCATTTGGAGAAAAGATGACCAAACCTATATGTACTTAACAGTGTACAAGGGGCCATTTCTTACTTATACTAAGTGAAATGTATTCCCATAGCTACTAACCTGTTTGACATTACAAACTTCATACTTGAAAATGCAAAAAATCACGGATCGGCGGCTAGTGAGCCACAATGTCCTCAAGGTCTTGAACCCTAAGTACAAGGGTATTGTTTCTGAATTCATCTCTATTCCTATAATACCAATTTATAATCAGGCTTCGTTGTATACTAATGTATAAACCTTTTTTCCTTTTTTTTTTTTTTTTCCCTTGTTGACTTGACATATTCATAAAAATGTCTCCCAAAAACTCATGTGACTCCATGTAGGTCCCACCCAAAATGCCCACAATTTTGGTTTGAAGATGACATTGTCATTGAAATTATTAATGCTTCATTAGGCTACTTACATTTATATAAGGGATACCAATGTGTGATCAAAAGAAGAGAATTATAAAGATAATTAAAAATCAAGTTAATCCAAGGTGTACCTCGTTTTGAGAATATTTAGCACAGAACAGCCGAAAGTTCCCAAAAGTGATGCAAAATTGTACCTAATAAAACATCTAATTACTAAATAATTACTTACATTTAACAGAAACCTTAGTTGTTCCATGAGGGTAGATCTATCATTCAGGACAGGTATGTGAAGTGAGCCCCACAATGGGTGTAATTCGTTACGTATTTAACTTTATAGGCGGACGGTTTTCCACCAGTTTGGTGTTGTAATGTCTATGGTCCCCCCCCGCCGGCTCCCCCCCCACGCCGTATCCCCCGTTACCAAGCTGGAGGTTTTCGACCGTAACTATCATAATACTAATCCAATGGGCGGAAAAGGTTTTATCTTAAAGAGCAGGATTTCTAGCAATTCAAATAGACATCAAATTCGTGAACGAGTTCAAAATAGTTTTAAGAATTAAATGGCATTAAACTGAAAAAAAAAAGTTGTGAGTGTAACAGATCCCCCAGTTGAGTGTACCCAGTTCATGATACAACCATTAAACTTAGACACTAGCCCACAGTGTGTGTGCAGCAAAGCATGTCATGTGACTATAGCTTAAAATCTGATTGGATGACTTCACAGGTGAGTACTCCTTCCTCAAAACGTGACTGAAGACAATACAGTGATTTGAAAATATTGAAAATTAGCAGGAAAGCCTTCAACGTGAAGGGATAAGTCTGTAGATTCTCATAAGTTAACTTTTCAGCTGAGAATTGACCAGAAAAGGAAGGAAGAAAGAAAAACCGGCGGTTCAAGATCGGTTATCCATCAATACGTGTTGTGTAAGGGTCCGTTCGGACAGTAATGACTAAAATCTCTGATTCTGTCCTATTAGTGCTATTGGTCTTATCATTTGCAGGGTATGTTAGGGATACCTTGTACTTGTTACATACATTGACAAAATCTGATTTTGATGATTTTTTTCGATTTGCTTGATTTAGGCAAATCACTGATAGTGGCTTTAAGTACTTTTTCTCAAACAAACACCAATGTGTGAATTAAGGCTTATGCTAATTAGGGTATTAGGGATTTACAATTTTAAAAAAGAGGACTTGGTATGGGGTGTAAATGACATTTGGATAATAAAAATGCCAAAAAAAAATTCTTTTTGCCAAAACGTGACTTAAGTACCTCTTTCCACTCAGTCTTCAATTATGAAGCCCAAATCAGCGCCTTTATGGCAAACAGAACTATTTTAATGATTAATGTAGACATTAAAGTGAAGGCAGGAGGAGGATTTTGTTTAGGATACA
>JAMKCH010054562.1:0-52002 GCA_023653785.1 Ophioderma brevispina | reverse complement strand
AACGGTATATTTTTGATGTGCAAAATCGTCTCAGCTACAGCTACACACATTGTACGAATATAAACCGCGACCAGATTTATGCCCCCCCCCCCCCCCCCCCCCCCCCCCCCCCCACCCCCCCCCGTGTGATCAGAGCGAGAGAGGATGAATCTCGCAATATCCCATTGATCGATAGGTCACTTAAAAGGTCCCAGGGAAATGCAATAGGAATGGGATGTGGTTTGTGTCAAGTCGACAAGGAGGGGCGAGAAAGCATCAATATTGGGGGTTGGTGATGACATCATTAGTGATATTGATTTTCAGAGAGTAATAGAAACATTCCAGGAGACATGGTGTGAATCTATCATGGCACTGGACTGAAATCAATAGTTTCACTATGATGTCACTGGTAGTGTATTTTTTGTGGCCAGTTTATTGGAATGGAATTCCCCGTAAAGATTTGGGACTAGGTTATCATCTCATTTCATGGGACCTTTAATAAGCGGCTGCCGCGTGCGGTGGTTTCAGGTACAGCAAACAGAGGAGCAGATTGGTATGTTGGAAAGACTTCATTTGCGTTTGGGTGTGATTTCCAAAAGTGTGAAAATCGATTATATCTCCAAATTGGAATGATTTTGCTCAATATTTGGTATATGGAAAACAAAGAGCTCGTGATATAGTATAAAAAATATGCAAAAAACTCAATTTCGCCAAACTGGTCGATTGGCCTGTTTGGAAAGACTCGTGACGATATAAGGAAAGTCTGGTGAATTTCGTTTCAGGTCGATCACCGATTAGTCAGCTATATTTTAGTACGCCTCGCGAGTATGAACTTTGATAGTGCTCCCATTGGCTAGCGTTAACGTGCGCGATTATCCAATGTTCAAGGTAGGGCCTAAAGTAAACTTTCTAAATGCATTAGCAACAGCATAACAATCTTTAAAAGAATGTCTTGCAGTTTTCAGTACAAGGAGTATCCATCAAGAGATTATGCTCTACCGGTCGGTCAATATTTTTTGACTCAAGATCTTGAGTAGGCCTAATTTCAACCAATCAGCGACGAGCTCTTATTGAACTCCAGCCATAGCTTGTTGGGCGAGTATTCACAGTATAGGTGCCCGTTGGGTTCACGCCCAAGAGTACTGGATGATAACGAGATGATCCCTGGTGAGGGAGACCCACAAACGAAACTTCTTCAAACATCATTATATCATATTGAAAAAGGCGCGCCCACTGCTTAATATAATTAAACCTTGGTTGGGTCACGGGATAGGTTATACCAAAAGCACGAAAGGTCAAACAGTTGGCCCTGAGCTGCTTAAATCTCAAATACATTTCATTTTTATTTTGAATCATAATTAAGTTCTTTGACACTAGTTACATTTTGTGCTGACAATAATCAAAGTCCATATTAGTGAAAATGTCAGTGGTTTAGTTCTGACATCGTCTTCAGTGCTCTTGGCGGTGCTAATATACACACAGGCAAAAACCACACTTCTTCAAAAAATTTCCTCCAATCACTTGACATGTTTTCCATTATACTGTTTGCTAGTTCCGATATTTCGTATTTTTCATTCACTTCACAAGGGCCATCGGAACCTCACGTAACACGCGCATGCTCTTTCCGGTGGTTCCCCTGATTGTACAGCACAGCCCGTGCAGTAGTAATTGGGTGGAATAGATCACACGACAGCATTATGCATGGGTTGACGGTCGTAAATAGCACGTCGTGCCTCGCATGGATTGGTGGTTTAAGGATTCTTTGGCGCTCGTGGCATTGCAATGGAGAGTAGCGGTGCCGGCGGAAGAATCCTTATATTGTGAGTGTCCGGGAAAAGTTTGTGGTGGACACTAGAAGCAAACTATTCAAGTAAAAGGAATTGATGAATGTTTATGACTGGCTAAAGAAAATCTTAGATGCAATTTTCTGTCCCCCCCCCAACTGGGCAATTAATCGGTGTCCCGGAAACAAAGACGCAGTTTACCGGAAAACAGACCAGGTTTAAATTGACAACCCTCAGTTTTGGGGGCGTCCCAGAAGGGGGGGGCACGGGGGGGGCACGAGATGTTTTGTCGGTACATAAACGGTCCGTCGGTACATTTGTTAAAAACCTCTAAGCTTTTTTTTTGTTGAGGCGTTGCGTTTGAAATTGGTACTAAGAAGTTTAATTGTCAATTACTACTACCATATAGTAATATTCTTTGCGTTGGCGTAACTTGTCAGGTGTACATTTATAGAGGGTTAGAAAAGATGTTCAGGTAGTGTAAACGATGTTTTCCCGATGCATCAGGGAAAAAAGTCACCCGCGTAATACAAATTTACCACAGGTACACGTCATGAACAATTAGTTGTCAATATAAGGTGTGAATGCACACTAAAACGGTTATTTAAAACAAGTACTTTGCATTCTTAGTCGATCGAAAACCCACCATTGCTCTCCCCTATAGCCTAGCCCACCGATCACGCACACGCTGGCGCGGCTCCATGGTAGATAACTATAGAGGTGCGTAGCGACTCAGATTGTGGACTTAAATCGCTGGTGGAATGCACAGTAATGCGAATTGCAAGCAGCGGAGGAATTAGCTTGACTCTGTTTCATTCAGTAACGTGATGACTCACGAGTGGGAAACCGTTCTACCCAAGGATCTTCATATAGGCTGGGTTGATTAACCCATTTCTTCATGCAGTGTACCATGCAGCGCTCGACATGTTGTTTTTGTGCGCATTCACCCACAATACATATTGTCAATGATGTACTATGGGTTTTTTTGTAGGCCTCAAGTAGGTAGTTGTGCGCTTTAGCTCAGGTACAATGTGACCCATGAATTCAAAAGTTCACTCAAATCAATCGATATCGGTCACATGCATGAACAGCAGCTGGGCATGGGCGCGCTCACTGCATCACCGCATCTGCATAGCATTGGTTTTCTAAGGTCGAAAATGATTAATCGTGGGAGCATACTCGAAATAGCGGGGAATGCGTACGTATTCCGGGAAAATGCTTTCAATATAGGAGAAGAATTGTATCTGGATCTGGATCAATTTAACCTCCAGTAAAGCGGATTCCCGCATCACAGCTAGAGGGATCTGTACCAGAGCGATGAGTGAGGTAACAGACCCGGGATGATCCCCTACTCTTTTCGATGAGGTCTGCAACTTTTAGTGCTCAGGATTTTTACTCCACGGACCAAACGGGACCAACCAGCTTTACATGACTCTCCGAACATTGAGGCGCCGGACCACCCATTGCATTATACCTGCACATTCTATGAAATGGGTGGGACGCGAGAGAAATTCCTAGTCACCCTCCATTGATGATGCCGTGATTATGCAATTTCCGACCTTATACAAACTATTTGAGTATGACAAGAACCCGGCTATCCGCGGGGCTCGGAAATAGTGCCGCTCCGTCGAGGGCGGGGTTATTATTACCTGCCGACGGTTCAGCGCCTTAACCGCTCGGCCACCTCGCCCTCTATTGTAGCTAATTGTGCCGCTTGGAGATGTTTATTGGCTTATTCCATATTGAATACATGAGTATCTATACCCCATGGATTGGTTCCCACACGATTTACGCACTCAAATTCCTACTAATGAGCGACTCAGAACATGTAGAACGCAACTTGTGTTCCAGGAACATCAGTTGAATGATCTGATAGGACGCAAGATATTGACATTTTCATTTCAGTCCTGACTCTCATGTTTTGGTTCAAATTGCTGCATTCTAGCCCCCTCTACAATGCAAGCGAATAAATTAAAATTTTAGGTACATATAGAAGGAAATGGAACCCACAACATTTGGATTTCAAGACGAGAAACCTATAGACGAAAGGCCCGGCAATCCGATGGGCTGCAGAAGGTTTCGTTCTTTGAATACTCAAATTACATTAACGGAACGGGGAATAGAGCGCAAAACACAATCATGAATAATCGCCGCTATAAGACGAGTCTGAAAAGATATCGACCCTCAGCGCCCTGGCAGCACCATCTGTGGACGAATAAGTCATTTGCGACTTAGAAAAGATATGCTAAGTATCTGGTAATGCTAATTTTTCTTCCTTCAATTCGCCAAGGACCGGGATATCGTCGATCACCGACTCTACCCATTCGGTTTGGCGTTATACAATGTACTACGTTGCGAGTCTGGATCTCGATTGGGGGGTAATGAGTGGAATAACTGTGAACCCGCTTTTGGTGAATGAAAGAACTCGAAACCCAAGGGTGTTGTCGTTCAATTGTTCTCTATCCACCATGGCTGAGTGCCAAAGTGGGTAAAAAGTTGTTATATGAGTCGGAACTGCGCCACTATGAGAGAGTGCGATTTACCGTTTGAAATACGTGGTGTACAAATTGGCACTCGACGCCCCCCAGTTCAATTAACAAGCCCATAGGAGACCCGTCTATAGGATGCCGTAATCACTGACACCATTGTAGTGGCGTAGCCGAGGGGGCAGGGGGCCGCCCCCCCCCCCACCAATAATTGATCTCGTCGGTTGAGGATGAGCCGTCGGCTTCACTTGAAAATTTCAGGTTCATGGCCCTTGCAGGCCGGATTGTCGGCAAAGTATAGGTTAAGTTCAATGACAGCGTGCGGACAGTAAAATTTACAAAATCGTACAAAAAATTAGCCCTCAGAAGCCATTTAAGAAAGCATCATTAACCCAAAATTTTCAGGGGGTTCGCCCCTCGACCCCCACAGGGCTTCCCCATGGACCCCAAACGGGGCCCCGGCAGGACCCTGCCCTACCCATTTCTGTCGGTTGAGATGCACACTGCCCCCCCCCCCACCCAATATGAAAATCCTTAGCTGACCCACTGAACCATTGATCTACCCTAATTACCAAAGCTCCCGTGAGACTTCCAAAAATCTTTGGAAGAGGAGGCATTTGTATCCAACATCTCTCAAACGCCAAACTGGAATGTTTACGTTTCCAGTCACGGGCATATCATGCACGCAGGCGCTATAAGTTTTGAAGATATTGCCAGTTGGGTCTTTGTTATTGTTACTATCATTGTATTTGATTTTTTGTACATAAGATTTGGTTAAATAATAAATTACCCAGCATTAATCTTTACTTGGTCCGATTCACTTGCTGTCCCAGAATCCTCTGCTAATTTAAACCAAAACTTGTTCAATTTCAATGTCACCGATGTTCTCTTTATTTCCAATTACACTGATGAGTTGCAATATGCTCATCCCCCAAGGACTCAGTTCAGTGGGTTGTACTTGTACATAATTGGGACATGAACTGACCTTGTGTGATCTCGGTATCTTCATATATCATGCCCAAAAAAAAAACAGGGGGTGTATTTTCTAAATACACTGTGTAATGAAGATACGCAACTGTGGCCAAGGGAATTGAGATTTTACTAGCTATAGTGTAAGAGCTTCAAAAAGGATGTTCACGCCTCACAGACGAGCGGACAGACGAGCGGCCGACCGGCAGCCGAATGCGTTTGTCCAGGCAAAAAGACTGTAATTTGTCACAGCTCATTTAAAGATTTCTTAATCGATGCCCATTACGAAATGTGTATTGTTCCTATAAACGTAACCTTTCTGTTGGTTCAAGTGACCAGTGGTACGAGTAAACGTACAATTTCTGGCGTATTTTTTATCCGAATGTCAATTTCCATATTTTTGAGCTCGTTTATTTTGCTTGATGATATTGTAGAGATCTTTTTTTTCGTATACTTGACGGAAATGTGATATCCGGTTTTTACCATTCATGGCAGTTCCATTTTTGCTATTTGATGTCGGAGTTTCCTCAGCTTTAACTCTATGATAGCTTGCATATCCATTCCTGATAATGTACTCTTTGGTACTTTGGAATGACTGTGCTTTCTTTCCATCCTTGAAATAGCTTTCTCGTTATGATAATCCCGATTCATTTTTTGACACAAATCTGATTTTGGCTACGGGAGCAAATCCATCAACACTTTCACATTCAGAATGCTTCGTCCTTTTCCTTTCCCAGTGTTGTTGTGGGAAAGAACCTTTCCATCCTTTGTCTATCCAACATTTCTTCAGGGTGTGACTGGTGTTAATCATTTTCGCGAGATATCGGATGTGAAAGGTTCTTTAGTTTGTCTAATCGTGTTTAATTTTGCGTAGATTTTCGCCTATATTTATTAACTAACTTCACTGGTTGGAGAACGAGTCTCTGGAAACTATTGAAAAAAAAAAAACCTTGGATTTAAATTTAACAAACAACGACGGAAAAGTTCTCCTGGTCGAAAGAGTCGAAATTGTGGAGAGTAGAGCATCATTCTCCGTGATTTTTGTCTTCTGCGAAGGTTAATGAACAATTTAGCGGGGGTGCCCCTTGTGAAATTGTGGGCTGAATCCAGGAGGGGGAAATTATTCATAATACAAGGGGTCAAAAGTTAAAAAATGCTAGACTGCTGTATAAGGTAACCAAAGTGTTCGTCCCTTGTACCAGAATTAAAAAAAGGTATAGTTTGTACTACTTAGAAATTATGAGTTATTGATATACACAAAAATCGTCAAATGTCAAAGGTCATAACGAAAGGTTAAATCTTAAATATTGCTTCGATTTCTCAAAACTGGCCTCAAATTGTTTCATCTTTTCCTCAGAGACTTACAACAAACCATTGTTTGCACCGTCTAACATCGTTTTTTAAATTCGGAGATCAATAGAGGCCAATTGGGGGTTGACTTTTGTCATTTATCTCGAGAACAAATACAAATGAAAAGGGTCAAACTACTTTGTTGCAAATCCTTGTGGAAAGGTTTCTATTTGAGACCCTTTTTGTAAAGAAATAGGTGCAAATTAAAGATTCAAATTTTGGTGATTTGATGACCTTTGGACATTTGACAAATTTGTATTAACCTCAGTGACAATTACTGTAGGTGTACAAAGTAACCTTTTAATCCGTGTAACAAGAAGAAACTTTGGTTACCCTTTTTTAAAACAAATCCAAGGATTTTTCAATTTTGACCCTGTATTATGAATTTCCCCCATCCTCGATTCCGCCCACACTTTCCCAAGGGGCACCCCCACTAAACTTGTCATTAACCTCATAGAAGATAAATCACTGAGAAATGATTTTGCTCTGTCTCCACGGGTCACGGAATTGCCCCAAATGGCCCAACTATAGGAGGACATTGGACACTTTTGACACGTACCAGATAAAAAGCGATATTAATGGGGAATTAAAATATCTCTAAATACGATTTTTAACCGCACACCCTCCTCAGTCCTCAATTTCAATCTTTAACTCTGCATATCCATAAGGAAGATATGCTCACGGTCGCTTGGATTTACTCTCGTGAGTTTTCCACTATGAGCTAGTAAATCTCAATCCTTTGGCCACAGGTTCAGTAGCCTTTCATTCACCACATGTATTTAGGAAAATACACACCACATTTTTTGGGTATGATATTATGATACCCATATCACACAGGTCAGTCAATTCATGTCAATGCATGTCCAAGTACAATCCACTGAACTCTGTCCTTGGTGGATGAGGACACATTTGTACCACATAGTGTTTACTTCTCCTCAATGGTGCTTCTTCTGACAATCTTCCTACCTTCTATTTTACATTTATACCTTACTCTACACATATTATGGATTACACAAACAGAGAAACAAATATATTACATTTTATTTTTTTACACCGAGATTCGAACCTATAATCTTTTGAATGCAAAATACTATGCGTTATCTATCGCGCTATGAAGCTAACTGTAAGTGGATGTCATCCTTAAAATAGTAAATTGATTGGAAAGTGCCGATGATGGCGACTCATTTAAAAAGCGAGCGCACTATCCTCTGCCTTAATCACAGGGCCGTACGCAGGATTTATTTTGGGGGGGGGGGGTGCGGGATTTCGAAAAAGTGGACCCTTTTTGGTTAACAGTGGACCTAAACCCCCCTAAACATGGTCATTTTTGGACTTTTGTAAATTTTATCACCAAAAAAGTGGACTTGTTATCAAAATTTTATCAATTTTGGACCCGTTTATCAAAAAATTCAGCAAAAGTGGACTTTCCCCCTTTGTCGAATTTGGGGAGGGGGGGGGGGGGGGTGCGGACGACACCCCCCGCACCCCCCCCCCCCCTGCGTACGGGCCTGCCTATACAAGCATACGAAAATTGGATTCACTAAATCTGTTAAAGCAGCCAGTTTAAACTCATCATCATGAATCTACACCACCCTAGATGGCGTCAAACGTGGGAAACATAGCAGGAGTATAAATAATGGGAGAGGAACTCATCCCGTCTGGGTTGAAGTCTCGATCGGCTATCCAAAATGTTGAGGGCAGTAGTATTCAATGTTGGTGGACTTGAGAAGGCCTGAGAAGAGTCACGAGTGATCCAAACCTTGTAACATTAACAAGTTCAATGACGCTATTGTAGGGCGGGAACACCACCGGGGGGGTTCAGCTTGTTTTGAGTAAGTATGTGCCACCCGGATTTCAAAAATGGAGGCTCGGGGCTTTGATTGGGCCCGAAAAAATGGGTTTACGGAATAGATTTTCCAAAAAATTTCATTAAAATAAGCTGCGATTTTCTCAATTTCAGCTACTTTTTGAGGCGTTTCGAAGAACAGTTGGTGTGTGAAAATATATGGCTTTGGACATGAAAAGTAGGGTAACTGGAACTGAAATGGCGTCTTAAAAATCGGGGCACTGGAACGAACTAGAATTTTTCGCGCAGTATATCAAAGAATGTAAGCTGTTGGACAGCTCACTGGACCTTTGACCTTGGCATATGAACCTTTGACATCATCAACATATGAGGGATCCCTTTACGGCGGTCCCCGGAAAGTGTGTAGTCTGTGTCCCAGGGATGCGAAAGATATTATTAAATTTAGTACTGCGCGAGAGATTAACGTTATCAGTCCGCATAGCGCATGCCTGCAAATGAAAACTAAATCTCAAATTCTCCCCCCGGAAAAACGAAGGGTTCTATAGAGCAATGGTTTTCATCCGAGGGGCCGTTGATATGTTTTGCTTTAGATATAGCAGGAATATATAGTCGTAATTGGGTCTGAACATGTAGAACCTAGCAAAGAAAATTGAACGTTTTTGTAGGGTATTTCGGTGTGCTCCCGCAAACCACGGAAAAGTGAACAGCAAATCGTACGGGGTGCCGCATCCCTTTTTCAAACAATGCCTTTCGGTATATCTTGAGAATTTTTCAACGCTGGTTTCAATTTACGCAAACTTTTTTGTCAATTTTAGAAACAGGATAGATACGTACTTAACGGACACGCGTAGGACCCTGGGTGCATATGACACAAGTGGTTCCCAAGTGAAATTCAACTTTTTAATAGTCACTTTTACTTTTTGAGCCATTTGTTCAAGTTTACCCTAACAGACCTTTGACCTTGGCACGTGACCGTTGACCTCATCAACATAGGGGATTCCGTGGTGCACAAGTTTGGTTCCAATTGAACTTCAACTTTTCAATTCAAGGTCAATTTAAAAAAAAATTAAAATTTTAGTGACACACATAAACACGCACAACGGATTGCTTAAGTGCGTCCCCGCTATAGCTGGCGGCCACAAAAAGAGTTGCGGCACATACCCATACTACATCCCAATGTGAGAACCTGGGTCAAACATCATCGTTCTGCCCCATCCATCTTAAGCTTTGATACCTTTGGTATGGACCCTCTATAACAATGAATATCCCATTTAATCACTATGCTGATGACGATGAATTTAAAATTGCTCTGTTTTGCTTTGATAACTCACTGGAATATAATCGCAATGCTAGTGTGAAATTTAATCCATTTTTGTTTGATGATCATTTCCATGATATTGAATGACTCGGGATATTTGAATGATTATCATGTTTTCAAAATGTTTGTAATTTGTTTTGATAACAATGATATAACTGACGGTTTATGTAATAATGACTTCTCAGTGTTACACATTAACTACGTATTCAATCAGAATTTTGATACTATTCATAACTTTATTTCTAGTTTCCCTCATACTTTTTCCATAAACCCTTATCTGAAAACTGGTTTGTCAGGACAGTTCTAATGTAATTGATATTGAGACTCTATCTTTGTTACGTGCACCGCGAGGGGTAGAAGAAGTGGCGGGGGTTGCCTTGCGTTGTATTTCCCCTAACCTGATTTTCTTTTTCTCTCCTTATGGTGCTACTTGTCCCGCTCTCTTCCTGTTTTTACCTTTGTCGATATTTACGTGCAGAAATCCATTAATATCGATAAGAGATGACTTAAAAAACTTTGTTATAAATACATGATGAACCAACAATCACAGAATCTTTGGTAATGAGATTATCAAATCCTTCCTCTAAACATGTGATTGTTGGCCACCGTTTACAGAGCACATAGAACCGATATAAATTTGTTTTACCGACCTTGATCGATGCCTCAACAAAGTTTTCTCAGAAAATAAAAAATTGTTATATCTCTGGTCGAAGTCAGATACTCGACTATACTACGTTCAGGATGAACACTTAATATTATTCGTGATTTTAAGCAACTTTCAACCAAAACCGGATCCACTTGATCTGAATGCCTCGAAGAACAAAAACGGCTACTTCCCACTCTTCCCCTTAGTGGAAATTAGTAATTTAGACAAGTAGGGATTGAAGCTGGTAAATGACGTGATGAATGAGGGGTGCAAAATGCCTCAGGACTGGGTTGGCAACAGGACATCAATTGTAATTATACTAGGAAAAAGAGCTTTTGTTTCTTATACCGTTTCATTTTGGGGGGTGGGTCGCGGTCCCTTCATTCAGCCCGAAACAGATGCAGGATACCATGTCACAATGTTTGGGGGACCCAAAGGTTGATAAAGAACCAATTAGGAGTATTTAGGAAACCCCACCTTACACGGAAAACCACGCGCTCTTTTAACCAGAGTCAGTTGATAATTTTATAATCATTTCACTTTTATTGATTGGAATTATTACAAACAATGAATATGTTGAGAGGAGCTTATAATGCCTGTTATTTCAAATTATTCACATTTATGATAATCATTCCTGGTGTTGAACAAAACGAGTTACAAGGACTCGGTTTCGAATAATTCCCGCAAACGCCGTATCCCGCGCCAAACCATGGGGGGGGATAACCGCCAGCCATTAGTAAATCTATAATCGTAAAGATCAGCATATATAAAAACTATATTTGCTTGTCAACCTCAGCTATAAAACGAATCTGATTTTCTTATCGTAATTTAAATTAAACCAGTCTCATAAGAATTTCCAAAAAAAAATTATTTTAAGAGTAGATTAGAGCTTGTAAACATATATACTAAACTTAACTGACGAATATTCTTATAACATCATGGGCGCAAACAATAAGAATAAGGTTCCTCATGCTTATATGCATTGATATCTCTATGCTTTATAACTCACCCGCCAAGACGTGTTCTCTGTGTTTCGCTCGGGGAAGGGGAACAGAAAGAAGGGGAAGAAGGGGGCGCGAGAAGGGACGGGGGAAAGCTGCGGACCACTAAAAGACCTCACGAAAGACCTATGAGTCTCGGGAATAAATACTTATTTTGGTATTTGGGGAGAAGAAAAAGGGGAGGAACGAAGAGGAATTGGAGCTTTAAAAGAGCAGGAACGGTTTTCCCGGGCCAACGTATGAGCAATGACGAATACTTACAACGTTTCTACTTAAAACTTTGCAGTTCTACTAAAATAAACGGTACCAGCAGTGGATTTGATGAAAATCAAGCGGGTATAGTTAATTACTCAGTTCGTCACATTATTGCATATCCCCTCAACTCAAATAATTATTTATCACTTGCTTCTGGGTTGTGTCCCAATAAAAACTAAAGTTGGCCGATTAAAGGTGCAGGTCCAAGGGAGAAGGGAGGAGGAACCGAACCACCGATTCTCCAAAGTATAGGGCCTTATCTATGTTCTCTCAGTTTTCTCCAATTTGATAGAGCAGAATTGTCACATCAATTAGATTATATGATTTTATTCGCATCTAAATTTACTCTAAATTTTTCAAAGTGCGGTTTTCGTTCCAATCAGCTCATCTTCTATGGCACTCATGGAAGCGTACAAATAAAATGGTCTGTCTGTATTGACACCACTAACCACTATTGGAATTTTTTATTGAATAGCTCTCGAAGGCGTTTTGACACCAGTCAACCATGAAATTTCTTCTTGACAAACTTTTTTTCCCTATGGTATTCGGGGCGTGCCTTCGAGTGGTTCAGGAATTACGAGACATATCGTACCCAATCTGTTTCAATTTACAATGCAACTCTCCCCAATTATTTCCAAAGTGTGGGGTCCCTCAAGGTCAATTTGAGCCCCTACTTGTCATTTTAATTTTAAATTGACATGTCCCTTCATCAACCTTTCACTTTTATAATATATGCTTGATGACACCAAACTTATTAGCTTCTCCATACAACTTCCAATTCATCACCGTTGTAATCAAGAAATATCTTGTAGTTCAAATTGCGGAAGGCTAACAAATTATCCGGAATTATAAATAAAAACAAATATATAATCTTAGAGACCAGGCATAGTAATCGTACTTACCAAACCTTGACATTAACATTGATAACATTCCCATTTCAAAAGTTGCCTGTATTAAATTTTGGGTGTCAATCTTGTGAATCACCACATGGAACCAACCTACCACTTACATCAATAACATTGTCTCCCAAATATTCAGTATTTGTTTAAGGCTAAAAATCTTCTACCTCCGACACTTTATTTCCCTTTACACATAGTTTAGTCTTACCACATATTCTTATTGTAAATATTATCTGGGCAACAAAATAATTGTAACCTGAATCGTATTCATTAAAACAAAAGAAAATCATTCACGCATTTTGTGCCACCCACAATTTCTTGCCCACACTCCGCCTTTATTTGCTCTTTAAATAGTCTCATTATACATGATATTCACACACTACACAAAGCTATTTTTATGTGATGGTTTTCAACAAGTCTTCTTCCGATATCTTTTTCAAATTATTTTATTAAATTCACAGTATCAGATTACCCTATCAGATATCTGATAATCTCCGTCCCCCAAATTTTAACACTGATTTAGCACGTAACTCAACTAAACAGGGAACCCCTTCTTGGAATAATCTTATTCTGACATTAAAACGGTACCTCGTTCTTCTTTTAACGTATGTATAACATATTTGTTATCCCCAGTACAACTAGTATCTTGGGTTTTCTCTCACCTTTTATTCTTTTGATATATTTGTAAATGTATTTACTTCCTTTTCATACTACATCTGTATGTATCTCAATTAATTTGGATTAGCTTTTACCCTTCCAACAGTTGTTGTGGGTTTTTGGCTGTCCCAACTTGTCCGGTCTAGTCGTACGTCTTGCATTTCTAGTCTCCCGTCATTTATGTTTTGTAGCTTGTCGTGCAACCTTTGTATGGTGGCCAAGGCTTCACGAGCTGGGTTCTTACTTGGTTCACCCACCATTTTTCCTGTACTTACTTTGATCTATTTGGGGAATAAACTCTGAAACTCGAATGCAAGTTAGTTTAGTGGTCCAATTTAATGGGCCAATTAAGGTTACACCAGTTCAACTACTCCAACATTTGAAACAGTTTCCATATGTCCGTCTAGTCATCAGATTCCAAAGATGTAATAGTTTGTAACATATATGACCATTGGTTTGGGAGTTATGGGTTAAAAGTGGCTAAAATTGTCAAAAAGGGTCAATTTCCATTTGTAACATTTCACTTCAACACCTCCGTTATACAGATTTTTGACAAAAAAAAAGAATTATATCTACTGTAGAATAACTAATTCAAATATTGTTAGCCCATATAGCCAATATTATATCATTTTGTATTTTTCCTCAGAGTTCAAATTTCACCTTGGGTCTTTCCATAGACTTACACTGCACAGTTAAGACCATGGTCATGACAAAAATTAGAATTGATGCTATCAGCATTACTAAGGGTTATTTGATTTGTTAAGTATTAATCATTATTAATCAATTGTCTCCCAAGGTCCAGTGTGAGTCAAAAATGATTGTTCCCGAGAAAAAAAATATTACAATATTTGTATTAAAAAAAAAAAAAATATATTTATACTTTTATATTAACAAATAATTACTTCTTAATCACCAATCAAAAATCCCGAGCTACAAGCATTTTATTTTCAGTTATTGCCTCATTTTTAGAGGGCTCCTGAAATGCCGCGTGTACCAAATTTAGTACAGTAAACCATAGAAATAGTAAACATGGACAGTGTAATCACAACCATATCCAGAAAAACGAGATAGGCAAAGACTGTTCTTGTTTGTTGCATTTATTCACACAATTGAAGCACAAATTTATAAATATTTATCATGAAAGAAATTGTTCCAAAAAAGTCTGACCTTTTGACCTTAGCCAACTAGGTGTATCACTTAAATTGAAACCTGTTTAGGTGTGTATTTTTCCACTATTCCTTTTTGTTTGGCCTTATTTAAATAGTTCGTTCATTAAAACGAGTTCATTCCAACCTTAGGAAGCTTCTAAACATTCCAAAAAATAATTGTCAACTTGTTGTTTCATTAAGCACAACTTAATACAGGGGGAGGGGGTGGATCTGTGTTATACTATTGGGGCATTTATTACCATTTATCGACCAGAGTGTGGTAAAGCAACCACTTAGGTAGCCCTTTGAAAGTGCGCTTCAATGACCAACTCAATAGAATCTGGTACAAAGGCAATCTGGGCGCCTATGTATTTAAATGATGGCAAATATTGATTGCCTTAACCAAAATGAAAATTCCAATTCCTGTGAAGCTTTTAACTTACTTTTGTAGTATTTCACAATTTTACTAGCTACCTTGCCACAGTTGACAAGAAAAAATCGGAATTTGGGGAACAACATTTTGACTCACACTGTATATCCCAAGATTTATTACTTTAATTTTATTGAAAATATTTGTTTTTTCCACTTCCATTAGTGCCCAAGGGGTTCCTAGTGACCCAACCTAATAATTCTAATGAAGCCGTGGGCGGATTTACATTTGTTTGGTATCAGAGAAGCTTGTTCAAATCAACAAATAGCAAAAAATTTTTGAAAAAATCTTGCGTACCGAGAAATCGCAAAAAAAATCAATTTTGGGTACTATGGACCCCCTCCCCTTGGGCACTTAAGTGTAAAAAAATAGTTAGGCCCTATGTTTTTTGTTTCTTTTAAACGTAAATTATAAACTGATATGTATCACTCAAAATGGTACTAAATATTGAAAAAAAATCGCATTTCTTTGCACGACATCAAGCGAACACACCTCCATACGCTATTATATTCGCGAATGTGTATTTTATCGCCCTCTATCTCAAAGAGAAATTAATCTCATGGGGGGGGGGCGGGGTCGTTGAATTTACTATATTTTAGCACAGTGGTCATCGCTAACCAGCTAAAGTGACCGAGGAATTTGGTTCGGAATACAAATGTTCTCTCAAATTGCACTAGTCGGTGTAGACCACCTACCGAGACGGTTTCGAAGGTTTGTGTGGACAAACAATTTAAAGAAAACCGCAAACTTGTTTGAACTTGCCTGCTATCGTTATCGTTCCTACGAAAACGTGCTTTGATTTTCTGTCGTGCACGCACAGAAAAAACTAAATCATCTCTTATTACAAAAGACGGCTTATTCACTTCAGGTGGGATCTAATACATTGGTAACATTCAAATATGCCTATTTGGTTTGAAAAAAAATCGGGGCGCTTCTTTCTGGAAATATCCTCATGTTCTCTTTAACAACAAAGAATGGATTGTTGATCACTTGACAGAACTGTTTGACACGGAGTGGTCAATGTCATGTCTTCTACCCATCACATTAGCTTTGACCGTCAATCATGGCAGCTTTTGTCAGTAACAAAAAAATACTTTAACTATACACGAAATAATTGTCCCAAAAATTAAATGCTACTTATCCAAGAACTTTTTTATACTTAAAAATACTTGATTAAAAATAACATATGCTAACTTGTACAGTTTTGATTATATGAATTCTTTGATCCATGGATGTAATCAATCCTTGATTTGTACTTTTCAGTTCTTAAATAATTACCCTCCCTCACCAAGTGCTGCTCTTTCATTTATATAGTTCTAAATCTATTTAAAATCCTAGAGATAAAAAATATTTAGCACTTAAGTGGCCGGGGGTGCATATGGAGCCTTAATCAGTTTTCCACCTTCATGTCAGAAGATCTAGACAATTACAGCAACAATAGTATTATCAGCATTTGTATTTTTGCGAGGTAAGATGAGAAAATAAAATTAGTATGAGAGAGATGTAAAAAGAAGATATGGGAAAGTAGGCCTAAGAAGAAGTCAAAGTGGAATAGAGGAAGGGAAATGTGATGAGCTGTCAAGACGCCGATGGGAAGCAAGGAAATAAAGTTCGAGGCTGAGAGCCTCCAAGTTAGTGGAATGGGGGCTATCATGCAAAAAAAAAACGGATTTCAAGTTCCAAATAGAACCAAATTCCCATTGGCCAATTCAATGCTACAAGTGCAAAGTCAGTTTGTTACACAAATTAATAAAAACATTTTGGATTTCTTGGCCGCCACCGCCTAGTCTTACATTATTGATTAATTTTGCATTGGATTTTTTCTTAATTTTCCAAGACAACAGGTCGCTATTCGTGAACCTCTGCGTCGCACCCCACCCAGTCAAAACAGCCGATTCAACGGCCCATCACCCATGTTGTTATGACCGCGGTACCTCTCCCTACCCACGAATGGTTCATTTTGGCACCACAGTGTCAAGTATGACGCTATCGTAGAGAGTGGTGGTGTTTCAGATTATACGCCACCCTAGCACACACACTGCCATCCACATAGATTTCGCTGTAGTTTTTTTAAATAATCATAAACACCCTGGAAAGGAACAAAAAACCCAGAAAAATCATGTTAAACACATCTTATGATAAAGATTTGATTTGTTAAATATAATGAGGCATGTTTGGTCCAGAGGAAAAAAGCACGGACCGTGGTCATTAGACCGTTTAAATCGGGAGTTCGAGCCCCACCGTGGCCCAACGTGTTGCGTTGATCCGTCAATCATGGCAGATTTTGTAAGTCCACTACTTTAACTATTACACGAATAATTGTCCCAAAATTAAATTACATAGCCCTGATATCAAGACCGTTTTTATACTGAAAAAAGACTTAATTGTAAAAAAAAATATTGCTAATTGTACAGTTTTGATGAATTGAATGTCTTGATCATGGATGTTACTACATCCTGATTTCTACTTCCATAGCAATGCCAAACTTTTCATTTGAATATAAATTTACACTCCCTTCACCAAGTGCTGCTTTCATTTAAAATAGTGCTAAAATCTATTTTAAAATCCTAGAGAAAAAAATATTTAGCACTTAAGTGGCCAAGGGGGGGCATAGGGAGCCTTAATCAGTTTTCACATTCATGTCAGAAGATATAGACAACAGAAAACTAATATAATTCAGCATTTGTATTTTTGCGGCTAGCATGCAAAAACGGATTTCAAGTTCCAAATAGAACCAACATCCCCTTGGCCACTTCAATGCTACAAGGGCAAAGTCAGTTGTATATACAAATTTAAAGACAATATCAGTGATTTGTTAAACAGCAAATCGAAAAAATCATAAAATCAGATTTTGCATGAAGTAACAAGTACCGGTAGCCTAACATACCCTGCAACATGATTAAGACCAGAAGCAATCTAATAAGGCCAGAATCGGACGAATTGTAGTCATTACTGTCCATGTTCGGACACTTACGACAACACGTAATTGAATGGGAATCGTATTTTGGAACACTGACGTTCGTTTCTTCTTTTCTGTCAATTCTACAGTGAAAAGGTAAATTATGAGAATTCTTACAGACTTATCCTTCACTTTAAGCTAGTCTTTCAAATTTCAAAATATTTTTGAAACCATGTATTGTCTTTAATAACAAACATTTTGGATTCATGGCAGCCAACCGCCTAGGTCTAACATATTGATAGTATTTTGCATTGGGCCATTTTTTCGTATTTTCCAAGACCACAAGGTCGCTAGTCAGTTGTCGCCATCAAACAGGAATTTCAACGGATTAATGTTTTCTGAGGGTTACATTCCTACACGGATGGTTCATTTGGGCACACAGTGTACGAAGTATTCGCTAGCGCTAGAGCAGTGGTTGGTGGTGTTCAGTATTTATTAGCCCATGTGTTATATTCGGCCTATGTAGTTTTTTTATTAAACATCAAAACATTTGGAAAAGGAACAAACAACAGAAAAAAATTAATGTCTTTAAAACACAATCTGATAAAGATTTATGATTTGTTAAATATAATGAGAGCATGTTTGGTCCAGAGGAAAAGCACAGGACTCGTGATCATTAGACCGTTTAAATCGTGAGTTCGAGCCCCCACCGTGGCCAACGTGTTTGTGTCCTTGGGCATACCTCGTCGACCAAAGCGACAATTGGGGAGCTGTTATAGGTGACCTTACAATCTTAATGCTAATAGAGTTGCACGCTTAGCCAGCTGCCACCGAAATGAAGCGAAATGATTGTGAATTTCCTGATGGCAGCATAATAATAATTGGCAATCGCGCCGTGAGCGTCCTATAGGGCGGATACGTGCGCGTTATAAATGGACATTATTATATTATTATTGTTGTTATATAATACTTCAAATAAATCTTACCTGACTGATATTATATGACCGTGGGTTTGAATAAGCATATGGAGCCTATGGAAATAATAAGAAGTGTATTATTTATAGAAACCTCTCAATAGGGAGCAATGTCTTTATTTGTGCCTTTTCGCCTTGAAAAAGGTGTACTTCAGACAACAGTTCAGATTATATAAAAAATCTAATTTTTTTAGGTGAAGGACGAGGCTGTGGATCAAGAAATGCCTCTTTAAACCTTTTGTATTCGAGATGTGTTACAACTGTCTACAAGCTCCTATTACACTAAAATTATTTCAGTGATTAATCTTGCTTCAAATGGCTGCCAATACAATAATTTGTTTGATATTGAAGTTTGACGGAAGAGTTGTAGATTTGATGTCTGTAGGTTTTAGCAGTCAATAGATCAGAGAAACTATTAAGAATTCCTCAGTAATCATGTAAGCAATTGCTTCAATATGCATTCAAAATGACTTCTATTAAATGAAACTGGCTATAATTAGTAACTTCATCTAATCTAGATTTGTAACGTTTCCATGTATCACCACTATAATCCAGATAGACTGGCTTGAATACTATAAACCCTCTGAAAACCACTTTAGCATTAGATTTGTTTAAAAAAAAATCTGGTCAACAGGGAAAAGATTGAAAATTGGTTCTAACGATTCAAAATGGTGGTCCAAAACTCGATTTTTATGACGCGCACAAAATTCTCCCGTCAAAAAAATGTAATACAACTTTCCCGAAGGACCTTTTTCCGCAAAAACACAAATATTTGTAGCACGCTTCCAATGTGGATTTACCGAGTGGATTTAATTGAAGATCAAATATGGATTTACCGAGTGGATTTAATTGAAGGTAAAAAATCAATTTAGTCTAAAGATGTACAGGGTGTCTCAGAAAGAATGTTACCCTCCAGAAACGGCACTTTTTGCTCACTTAACCAATTCTTTTCCTTCTTTTAGCTTTATATTATGAGAGTATGTACTTTTTCGAACGTATGGTGAAAACGAGAAAGACAACGGTGATAAAATAACCAAACAATGACTATTTCCATAAAAATGATGCAAACCTATTTTGTCCACGGCTAGCAATAGCAGAAGAAACATGTGTTGGAATTCTTATGGAATTGAGCACACAAGTCGTCAGGTATGTGCTGATTTTAGGGTTATTGTTCAGTTCTCTACACATTGCAGTCCCGGATTTCAGCAATAATTGCGGCTGATCGTCCGGTTTTTTGACGTATTTAGAATCTTGCCATCTCCAGAAATTTGTCTCTGTTCCTCTTGATGGCCAAATTACTGGGAACCCTACTTTGAGAAAGACGTTTACCCATTCACGCTGAACTGCAACTAAACTTTGTGCTTCAGTATAATTCTTAGTCTTGAAAATGATCTCCTCCTTCGTGAATTGCGGTCGTGGCACCATTTTGGTCTGTTAACCCAATAGCAGTTTAGAGAGATATGGAGAATTGGAGATGGGTGAGGGAATTTAGGTTACTTGTGCGACAGATATTGTGTAATGTGCAGAAGAACAGTAAAGTACAAGTTTTAGGTGCTTTTAAGGCATTACTTGTGAACAAATTGATTACATCTAACGACTTGCATGTTCTCAAATGCATAAGAATTCCAATACATGTTCCTCTGCTATTGCTTGGTACTTGGTGCAATAATCCCTGTGACAGCAGAACTCTGCTAAACTGGAATACTGGTGCAGAAGTGAAGTCGACAGCTCGTCGGGCGAAATAAGATAGGTGCTCCAAACAAGAAAAACAAACAAGGGTGCACTATATACAAAACTTGAGCAAGAGTTACAAGATGTAGCCACCATGTAGGGGAACTAGTTTCCTGATGGCTGGTATGGCATAGCTCTGGAAGAGTTTAACTGATGGTGTAACATGTAGAACAGCTTCTCTGGGCAAACGGTTCCAAATGGATAGAGCTCTTGGATAGAAGGCAAACTTGTATGCATTTATGGTTGGTACGTTTGAGTTGGTGTATTTCAGTGGATGATCAATCCGGGACGAGATGTGAGTCGCTCTTTGGTTACAAGTTGGTAACGAAATGTGGACCAATCCATAATGAATTATGTATATCATTGTAGCTTGCTGGATCAAACGACGTGTATGTAAAGGATCCCAGTTTAAATCTTGCAGAAGTGGTGTAACATGGGCATGTTTTGAATAATTTCTAAAGACGAATCTAGCTGCATTTCTCTGTATTTGTTCTAGGCGATTGATAGCAGTGATGGTGTTAGGATTCCAAACCTCGCTGGCATATTCAAGTTTAGGACGAACTAGAGTAGTAAATGCCTGGTTTTTTTACTTTTTGTGAACACGGAGATAAAGTTCTACGGAGTAGACCAAGCGTACGACTGGCTTTGTTGTTGACTTTGGTGCAATGATCATTCCATCGGAGGTCGTGTGAGATTGTAACACCTAAGTAGTCATGACTTTTCACCCTGTTGAGATTTTCACCCAGAAGTGTATACTGAAAACATTTTGGACTACGCTTACGTGTGATTGACATAACTGCACACTTCTTCACGTTGAAATGCATAAACCAGGTTTTCGACCACGATGCCAAAATATTTAGGTCATCTTGAAGAATTTGGTGATCTCTTTGGTTCTCTATTACCCTGTACACAATACTCTCGTCGGCAAATAATTTAATAGTAGACTGAATGTGTTCTTGGATGTCGTTGATATAGATCAGGAACAGGGCTGGTCCAAGGACCGATCCTTGCGGAACCCCGGATGTAACATCAACCCATGACGAGTGTGTGCCGTTAACAGAAACAGATTGCATACGATTAGCCAGAAAAATGTTTATCCAACCCAGTGTGTTTCCTCTAATGCCATAGTAATTTAATTTAACTGATAGATGTGGTGAGAGACCTTATCGAAGGCCTTGCTGAAATCAGCAAGACCAGGTCCGTTTGACCCCTGTGTTCAGTGTTTCAGACCAAGGGGGGTCGTCTGTTGAGTTTATGAGTTGGAGTTACCGTGATAGGCATTCCTAAAACATGCTGTTCACTAATTAGGATGTTATTGGAGCTGAGATGTTTTGGCCCAACATGACTAAGAACGATGTGTTCCATATTTACAACAAAGGCATGTTAATGAAATTGGGCCTATAGTTGGATGGATCTAATTTGGAACCACTTTTGTATATTGCCGAGACTAGGGCCTGTCTACATTGTGTGGGACAGTCTAGACGGATCAAGGATTGCTTGAAATACGATATTGAAAGGCATGGAGCAAGCTCAGTAGAAACCATTTTTAATAGACGAGACATTTCGTCTGGACACTCGCTTTTGATGGATTGTAATTTGGACAATTGGTTGGCCAACACCTTTACTCCTATGTGTAAGTAAACATGGGTACATATGGAGAAGTACCTTTGCCTTCACCGGATGTGTGTCCCTTTTTTTTTTTTCTGATGAAAACACTCTTAAATTGACTATTCAGTGCCTCAGCTTTGTCGTAATCATTAACACAAATTTTATTACCAGATTTGAGAGCTGGAATACCAATATTTTCTGTTCTTTTCATTTTGACATAAGACCAGAATGATTGGAGGATTTGAGCAGTTATTGCCCAACAACATCATTATGTAATATGGTGGGAGTTCGCACAAGTTTGGTCACATGATTGCGAAATTGCCTGTACAATTCCGTCAGTAAGGTTATTGTTTTGCGTGCAAGTGAGCATATCTATCTCTCTTCCTCATCTTCCTTTGATCTCAAACGATATCCAGGGCAAGTTAAATCTGCCCTTGGAGAGCTTAGATGGATATATGATCCACAAGCTCCCTGAGTGAGTCTTGATTTATTCCAGTTTGAGTCAATAGATTGATTTATGGATGATTGAGGAGAGAAACGTATGAACAAAAGCTGAAAATTCAGATTTTAGATGTTTAGTATGTGGAGAGTTGTTACTTGGCAGAAGATTTCCTTTGAAGATGAACGGTATGGTGTACAGGAGCTGTGTGAGATCGTGATGCTGTTTGGAGTGAGACATGGTGCCTGAGTGAAAATGGAATGGGGTTTTGAAAGGGCCGAGAGAGCAATGGTGAGAGCCATGTGTGGTGTGAAATTGATGGATAGGAAGAAGACTGAGGATTTGATGCAGATGTTGGTTTGGAGAGGCGCCGACGGACTGGCGAAGGCGAATGTGGCAAGGGTAGGGGCACGTGCTGCGGAAGGATGAGGAGCATGTTTTAAAAGGCTTTTGAGTGTGAGGTGGGTGGTTGAGGGAAGAGGGCGCCGACAAAGAGGACATGGAGGAAGCAAGCGGAGGGGAGAGTAGGAGGGTTGGGTTGAGTATGGGGGATTTTTATGCGTTGAATCGGGCGAAGTCAGAAAAGGATTCAAACATATCATCAAAGGGTGGTTCTTTGTTCGGTCGTAGTAACTGCCAAAATACCAGGGTTTAGTATTACTGAATTGTATGCGCCATACAAGCTCACAATTTTCACAAATTCAGGCTCAGCAGATGATAGACTGGAGTCCTTAGTTGCGATAAAGACCCACCCCCGTGTTCATCACGGTCTTTACGATAAAACAATGTAGTTTCAGGAAAAATTCATATGTGGCAATGTTGTTGTTAAGTTGGGTTCACAGCCGAGAACACACCATGTTTATGACTGAGCAAGCAAAGCACGAAAAGTAGCCTGTTTAGAGGCACCTCTTTTACCATTGCATTGTATAATCATGCCACGCATGTTGTGTTTCGATTTTAAACTCTTGGTGGATTGCGATTATATGTGCTATTAGCTTTGACAGGAGTGATGTAAGTGGGTATTCATCACGTATGCGTCCTCAATAACATTTTCACCTAGATCACTAATAGGAGAAAATGAATTGATGTAGATATAGTGTACGACTCATGCAGGGACGAATCAAAGTTAGCAAGCCTCAACCATGACAAATCCATGAAACAAATAGACTTGTTTTTCAAAGCAGTTATCAAATGTTCCATGTCAATGCATTTGGTGTACCATAGATCGCATTTACACACAAGATAGCCATGTCATTCTCTTCGACTTTGTCCCTACATACGGCCCCAAGGTAGTGAAACTGTGATCACTGTGTGAGTTTGTGAATTCAGTGGCCCAGGATTAAGTTCGATCTGTCCACTAACAAATCACTAAAAGCAAGTGGTGAATAATTTGCTTTTAGGTTCAAGGTTTGCACTGCAAAAGCAAGCTCTCTGTCTTGATAGTGTGAAGACATAGAGGCTCCATATTTCAATATGGTAGTAAGCGAAATTACAGAGGTTAGGGCATGGTATTGGTAACCAGTTAAAAGTATCAGCCACCAAATTGAGCAACATTTCACATGTGTGAGTTCTAATACGGGACTATCAACAACAACACTATATGTAGGTGTGACAGAAGGTTTAACCAGGGCTAATGCATTACTTGGGCCAGGCATGTACACACCATCAACAATGCTGTATTGGATAAATCACATAAGTTTACATGATTTTGATGGGTTGAGGCGGGTGCATGGCAATAAACCGTAGTACAATATAGGTTTTCACATGATTGATAAAGTCTTTCGATTCACCTTGGGTCATCAAAAAATAGAGTGTAAACTCCAACGTTAGTATCAAAGCGTAACAAATCATCAACTTCATGATAGCCGTGGGACCAAAAAAGATTTGCACCATTTTTAGGGGAATAGTCATTGTTTGTTTCTTTCACGTTTGTTTCTCGTTCACTCATATGTTCTAAAAAAGTACACATCTCATTAGTATCTTTATAATGCCGTAAAACAAGGGTAAGACTATGCGAAGTATGCACAAGGTGCCGTTTCTGGGGGTAACGTTCTTTCTAGACACCCGGTATTTGTTGTTCGTAAATGTAGGGTTCCATTGGGATCAATTTGGAATTTACCTCATTGATGCTTTAGTGCTCTTACTGCCATGTTTTAAGCCCTACATCCTACAGAGAAAGCAACTTCTTATTCTAAACTAAAAATGACTGCTGATAATCGGCAAGAACTGATTTAGTGGTCATATTTGATGGCCATTTTGGATGTCTTCTGACCTTTACGAGAGATAAATTTAGATCAATTTACCGAGAGATCAATTTTAGGCCTATAGGTTTATACACAAACATTTAAAATTCAATGATAGAGTAGTTATGATAATAGAATTTAGTATCGTGAAAGCATTTAACACATGTATGTATTATTCCTGAAAAATGTAGTGGTTTGTTTGGATATCTTGACACGAAAATGCATTAAAGGTGCAACAAGAGATTTCAAATAACAGGTGCCCGAAAAAATGTGAAAATTCTGATTTGGCACTGGTGTAAAACTTTATTCAAAACAACACCATCTGTAAGGATTAGGCTGAGAAATGGTTTCTTGGTACAAAAATTGTGAATTTCTGTTTTTGTATAGGAGCAAATACAAAATTCAGCCTAAGTTTCTATTGAAATATAAGCATATAAAATTCAAGTTGTTTTCACTTTTAAGGCAATACTTTACCAAACTACAAGGTAAGAAATCATTTGAGTGTCTAATCTATATGAAATCACTACATATGACACCTTACATGGATGTTTCAAAATCTCTTGTTGCACCTTTAAAGCATCTGGTACCCATCAGATTCAGAATTAGATGGAAAGACTGGTCAAGAATCCGTTGAATAATAAATATAGAGTAATTAAGACATGGTTTTACTACTAACTAACTTACCAGATCCAATGTATCGACGTTAGGAAAATGAGGAACAGCCGGCACTTCCGGAGATTTTGTCTGAGAACGTTTGACATAGATGTATCCCACAAGTGCCACAAGAATAGAAAGAAATACCACTGCAAAAACGCCAATTATTAATCCAGCTAGTTCGCCTGCTTCTAGACCTGAATGAAATAAAAAAAAAAAATTTATTACAAGGGCATTTCGAGAATGGAGAGGGATTAAATCTGTCTTGCTGCAAAATTATAAAAATAAGACATGAATAACTTTTAATAAAATTAAAAGAACATCCTTAAGTTTCATTCAGATGAACAACTTATTGAAAATTGATCAAGTTCATGTATCAGGATTATTTTTTATAGATTTCTCAATTGGCAAAAATGGGCGTGAGATGTTTTGCAGCTCTTCAATTTTACTTGTGACCTTTGACCTTTGGTGGCTACACATATATATGGACATGTAATACTACCATTTACAAGTATTTTTTAGAATTAACGTATCTTAAATCAATTATTATATGCCGACATCCAATTTGATCCAGAATTTCCCTGTTATGAATGGGAAATACACCATCTGTAAAAAATAGCACGAAAACACTGCAATGTATTAAACACCCAATCTATTGTTACGCAAGTACTGTACATTTCTGAAACCAAAGTAAACCCATCGCAAAATACTGTATATGCTTTGATCCAATTTGTTTTCACACTGTTAACTTACCTCCACCACTACGTCGAAGCTGGCATTTGCTTCCATAGAAATCAGACGTACAGCTATACAATAAAATGAGGATTGAATGCGGTATTAATTTTGTTAGTGAGAAAAGGAAAGACGGACATACTGTTAACGCAGGTATACTTATGCGACTTTTCTTTTGTTAAAATTAGAACGCAAGTAAAAAGCAATAAATAAGAATAAAGCATTACATAAGAAATGGAGTCACAAAAGTATACCTCGGCACGAACGGACGCAAAATAACGATAGTCAAATTACTGTACTGACTCTAGTATAGTCACATCTGTTTTAACCCTGAAATTAGCTTGAATTTAGAGGGTGGGATTGTAATGGAATCTCCAACCTAACATAAAACACACAAATATCAAAATGTGTCAGCCTTTTCGGCGCTTAACTTATTGACAACATTTTAGAGCGTCAAATGACGTGTGTGACCAACAAAGACCTGTAAATGAACAGTACCATAAACCCTAATTAAAGAAAATCACAAGAAACCCCTAGAGCAGTAATTATTATAACAGCAAATTCCATGCAATCTATTTATTTCCAGCAAAGAACTTATGGTGGGATTATAAAAGGCTTTTCTACTATTTTTCAAATTCTTTCCAAACTGGGGTGGTATTATAATAGAAAATGGTACTATACTCGGGTCACTACGGGACTATGAAAAAAATCAAAATCACAATTACTATGAGAATTCATACCTGCATGTACTTTCAGTGTTCATAGTATCAGCAATGCACGTGCCGCCATTAGCACAATAACCGTCGGGACAAAGTTCTGTAAAGATAAAGTTACCAAGGCTATAAGGCGTCTTTGTTTTTAGCGTATTACAAAGCTTTTGGAGATTATGCCAGATTGAACCCAAAATGGAATTGGCCAGTCGTTCGCAACACTAACACGCGGACCGTTATCAATATTGCGCTTAGGCTTACTGGCTTATTCAGTCGGAAACCCTCTTTCAAATTGTGTGAAATCAATACATACAGTTTGTTGCATTGTACCACACAGCGATGATTGAAAACTCCATAAAGTGCAACTTTTAGTTAGGGGGTTTGCGTCCATCGGGCATTCTATCTCAGCCATTTTTGCACGCTTTTTTACAAGTGAGGTGTTAAATGAAAGAACAAGACCTAGGCAAGAAAATGTACATTGCGAAAACCGTCAAAATTATCGGACTCTCTGGCACAATACTGATCGAAAAAACATGCCAAGACACCTTTCTTGCCAACTGTATATCCAAGCACGCTTTGTATCACCTTTTACGTCCCCTTACAGCTCCTTACCTTGCGTAAAGGTCGCATCTGATGATGTATCAACGATGATACCAGATGCTGCAGCGGATGGTATGAAGCTATTACTGATACTATCAGCTACATCTTCGACTTCCATTTGCGAATCTGGCTTCAAAATGACATTGTACCGCACAACAATGCTGCCTGGTTCAAATCCTAGGATGGAAATTACTTCAACGTCTGGGTAGTTCAAAGCAGATCTAACTAATGAAATGAAATGCAATATGCCTTGAAATATATGATTTAAGCCCAAATTCAGTCGTTCAGAAGACAGTGTAACTAGCGCTTCACATTGCTGCATACATTATTGATTTTAACAAAAGCAACATCACTACTTTACCATACTACTAAACATAACATTCGCTACGATAGCCACATTCCCTTCTAGGGATTTGACCATAACCGTTTCAACGTCATGGTGAAGTTTTACGGTGGTCTGTATTTTTACAAATTGGAAGGGAATTCATATCACTCGGCACATCGATCCCTAGCTGGTTTTGAATGCGCCAAGCACTGTACCACCGTTCACTTAGTGACGGCTAATATAATTAGGACGACTTACAATTGGCATAAACTCGGCTAATAATTCCAATTGTTCAGGAGAACCGTCCACGTTATACTCGGAGTTGAATACAGCAGGAGCTCCACCGATTGAGGCAATTGAAAACTGTCCAGCTACAACTTTACCGGTTGTACCGGAAACTAAAGATTAGAAGGGTGGATAGTGTATAAATAGTGTATAAATACTGTATTAATTATAGCAACATGAATAGCAACACATTGTGAAAACATGGATAACTAAATGTATACGTCGTCAATATCTAGACCAACATTCTGTTCTAAAAATGTTACACTCATGACATTGACCTGGTAAAAAAATCTTGCTACACACTTGACAAAAATAGTTTTAAAACGAGTTCAAAACTAATCAAATTACAGTTTGCCTAATATTTTTGCGTATTGTGTAGTGTTGGGTGGTACGGCTGGTCACCACATGCAAGCTTCTCTGATGCATATTAATAATGAGAAATATGAACACCTGCAAGACCTATCCAATCAATCCAGTATTAACATGTATGAACATGTTCAAAGGCATGTACATGAACAGCATTCATTTAACACGCCCCTCTCCGCAAGTAGTAAGTGTTGTTCAAGTATCCGCTTGAACCTCTTAATAGGTCGTATGTTAAATACGCCATTATACTTGATATATAATTCCTCCACATTGCAAACGAGCAAGAATATAACAAGCAAATTTACCTGTTTGGCATTGTACACCAGTATATCCAGGTGGACATAAACACACACCAGAAGCAGAACATTGGCCGCCATTTTGACACGCAGGATTACAAAGTACTGAAAACATAATTTAATAATTGATAACGTCAAAGAGAAGCACATTGCAACATGAATCGCGTTTGTTGGACAGATTTATAACAAACCCGCCTTTTTTACGAGCGTTTGTCTTGACAAATTTTGTTCAGGCGTATTGCATTGAGGGCACATGTGGTCAAGTGGATATGACGGCCAACTCATGATCTGAAAATTGAGGGTTCGAGCCCCGCTGCGGCCAAAGTGTCGTGCACTTGGGCAAGGCGCTTTACCTCACTTGCTTCTCAACCCAAGTGATATTCGGGTATCTGTTATGGGGAATATTACAATCTAAGTGCTGATAGGATTGTGTGCTTGGCCAGCTGCCGGTCTAGTGAAGCGATGTGATTGTGATAATGTTTTTGTCTTGCCGCTCAGTGGTAAACCGACTGGTGTACGCCGCTTGCAGGATTGAGCTATAGTCAAGCGGCACTATCGCTTAGAACTACGTCAAGAGCAGCACCGCTCCAGAGTTGACTTCATAGAGCGGGAGCAAGGACTTGGGTCAAACATCATCGTTCATGTCCCACTACATCTCAGCTTTGACACTTTTGGTAGTTAGTATGGACCCTCTACATCAATGCACGATAGCTAGTGGTGTCAAATTGTGGTGCCACTTTTTCAATAGGGGCCAATTTAAGTTTACACAGGGCTCAAACTTTTAAATTACTCCAATCGTGTTGAAATGTATGCCATATTGTCCGTCTAGTCATAAGGATTACAAAAATGTATAGTTTGTACCATCTTTGACCATTGGTTTTAGAGTTATTGGGTAAAAATGGCTAAAAGTGCAAAAAAGGTTAAATTTATCGTACAGGGGGTCAAAAATCAGAAGTTGCTCCAATTTTGGTAAAAAATGAAACAAATTGTTCTTCTAGCTTAATGTGTCAAATAAGGAATAGTTTGTAGCATCTGCCATGCATAGCTATCATGCTATGTGACAAAATAGGTCATGGGGCAACATAATCAAATTGGCATTGACCTTATTTGACCTTTATCTCGGTAAGTAAACATTTAACATAATCAAAACTATACTATGTGGGAGTCCTCATTCCTCAGGCAATAATTTGCAAGCATTTAAAATACAATCAGAATAACTTTCAAGGTTCACCCCTGTACAAATTGAGTTTGACCCTTTTTTGCACTTCTAGCCATTTTTACCCAATAACTCCAAAACCAATGGTCATAGATGGTACAAACTATACGTTTTCGGAATCCTTGTGACTAGACGGACAATATGACATACATTTCAACATGATTGGAGTAATTTAAAACTTTGACCCCTGTGCAAACTTAAATTGGCCCCTATTGAAAAAGTGACACCACAATTTGACACCACTAACTACCTTGCATTGATGTAGAGGGTCCATACTAACTACTAAAGGTGTCAAACCTTAGATGTAGTCGGGCATGAACGAACTCCCTAAATAAGGACCCTATGATATTCTGCTCCTGCTCTATCAAGTCAACTCAATGCGATTTGCCGCTTTGGGCAATGCGGAAGCCCGAGCGGCAGCGAGATCGATTCATTGGCTTGACACTTTGCCGCTTGGGTCACCGATAGCGATTCTGACAGTTTTGCGTAGTGACGTAAATTTCATCATCAGAGCGGCAAAGCGGTACGCGGCATGACACTATGCAACGAACTTAATAATAATAATAGGCAACAGCGCTGATCTTGGTAAAATAGCGTTATTATTACTATTATTATGGATTTGAAGAAGTGGGCAAGCAGCGAAGTTATGTGGTTATTTGTATTGAAATCATACTTTAACAAGATATTAGCTGTACATATTACGTACCTGTACATGTTGGCCCTGTATATGGATCAAAACAGAGGCATCTATTGAGACCTACACATAAACCGCCATTACTACAAGGGGGATCACACGTGGCTGAAATATAAAAATATGATTCCTTATTAATTAAGCAATGTAAATTTAATCTAAATTGATTATATTTTCTGCCTATGAGTATAAGAAATTACTTTTGCTTAACTCTTAGCCATGGCTTATGCATACATCACATGAGACGAAATATACAGAGCCAAATGTGAAATTAAATGACCAAAGAAATTGCTTTTGACATTCAGATTTAATATATATAATTGACCAAAGACGAAACTGTTTTAAACACACGCACATTTCAGTTTTCTTGGGATGAAAAACTTAACGAGATATGAAATATAATGAAAAATGTTTTAAACCTACATTATTATGTAAAGCTTTACAGCTATTAAACGTTTAAATTACATTAAAAGGACTTATGTTTGTGCAAACTTTTTTTTAAAAAATCTCATCTTGGATTAAAATGGTTTTAGTGTGATTTTTAAAATGTGATACAGTTTTAAAGGTTAGATCAATTGAAGTCATTGTTTATTCACTTCAAAATTTATTCAAAATTAATTTTTGACGTTCCCCTTTTTGGATTGTTCCTGTAATGTGTTATATTTATCTGAATTATCTTCTTAATTGTTTGTATTTTTATTATTTAATGTCATTTTTTTCATGATAGGTCAACAAACTTACAAGATTCACAGCTTGTTCCTGTATATCCTGCAGGACACCAACAGTTTTCCGAAAAAGGAAGACAATTCCATTATTTTGGCAAGTGCAGGTTTCTAAATTGAAGAAATGGATACATTCCCATCAATAACGTCATAAACAGCAGCATTGTAACTTTTTGCGAATTGAGGTTTTAAGGAATATGCACAAGTATGGGCATTATTGAAGATACTTTGAAACGTATCTCTCAATTGCTGAGTGATTATGTTATATTGGATAGCTTGAGCTTGATTATAGAGAAAAGATGTTTTCTCTAACCAATTTAAGCCATCCAATATTATTATTATGCAAGAAGAAGCGGACTTAATAAATTAGTTTTAATTAGAAAGTAATAAAATGACAGCATTTGCTTGACGAGTTGCATGACCGAATGCCCAATATGTTTGTGTATTGTGCAGTGTTGGGCGGTACACGCTAATCACACAGCTGTTTTGCATCACACATGAGCGTCTGGTGCGTAATAAGCTTATTATGTTTACAAATGTATTAAGCGTGTTAAGTGTAGATACGACGTTGTACTGTACTTGAAAAAGTGAATGCAACAAAGACGTCTCGGAAGAGTTACGACTTGTTGCATCATGGATATGAAGATGTCGTGAATACAGCGAAGCTTTGTAATTCGTATTGAAATTAATTTTCTTAAAGCAATAAGGGCACATAACAGCGTATTTGTCATAAAATAAACGATTTTGTAATTAGAATTGGGATCCCAGATGTACTTAACGGCAGAGCTGGAAATGCTAAGTTTATGTTCGTCCATGATGAAAATAGTACCACTTCAAGAAAATGACCCTAACTTGACTTGCCTGACCCAATAAAACAAATAATGGATGAGCATAGACACGTACATGGGGCTATTTCCTGGCCATTTCATATTGGAAGGTCGTTTCCAGCAGCCGGCCGTTGAATCATTATCGGAGATCTCCGATATTAATTATTCTAATTACAGAAATCCCTTTGTTTGCGACAGACATTTTCGAGCTTAACCATTCACAGGTATAGCTTACTAGCCAGTTACCAATACAACCGTGTAAAAATCCCAAATTTTTTGAAAAATTGGGGGCGCTCTTCAAAAAAATGTTCTATTATTGTGAATTGCTTGTAATATTATGCCATTTCGACGACGACGACAACAACGATCATGATCATAATGTTGACACAATATTGACGAAAATGAATGCTGCTGAGGATCGGGAGTGGGTGTACAAGGAAGTGATATAGTGGTGTTAATTAATAATTTAAATGGTTATATACATAAACGAAAAGACATGATATTAACACCCACCTGTGCATGTTGGCCCTGTATATGGGTCTAAGCAGAGACATCTATTGAGACCTACACATAAACCGCCATTGCTACAAGGGGGATTACACGTGGCTGAAATATAAAAATACAATTTTTTATTAATTAAGCAACGTATATCTTATATATTGAATAAATCTGCTTATGAGTATAAGAAAATACTTAAAGGTTTATTTGTAACTTGATATTACTTGATCTTAAGCCTTAAAAATAATTCAAAATGACTGCCACTACAATCAAATGTGTGATGGCAGAGATCGTGATCTACTTTGACTTCAGATTGATAATTTGGTATCTATCCTGATATTTTGACGCTAAAGTTTTCACACCGGTAAATACTCTTAGTTATTAGGTGAGTTTTGGGGTGATACGGATTATATATGTAATCATAGGTGCTATATAATTTAGGTAATTTTAAATGGCCGTTAGGCCTATAAAGAAGAACTAATCAATTTTACATGGCCGTTAGGCCTATAAAGAAAAACTAGTCAATTTTAAATGGCCGTTAGGCCTATAAAGAAGAACTAGTCAATTGGAAAGAAAAGATCAGACAAGAAAGCAAGCCTCAAAAGAGCACTCGTCTGGAATGGAACCCGGGTCGCTTGCGCACGCGGCAAGCGTGATAACCATTACACCACGAGTCCCACACGGCTGAGAAACAACTTTTGAGATGATATAGCTATATTGCTATAAAGGTGGCGCCGTATCAGTGACGTAAACTTCTTTTTGATATTGAGGGATGGGTTCATAAAAATTTATGAATGAAACAGAGTTTGCTGACAAGATCCGTTACTAGCACATGTGCGCGCGCTAAAAATTTTGCCATTTAGAACCTAAAATCGTTCAATGTAATTGTAATTATAACAAAATGCGCGCGAACCGCGCGGAAAATTACCATTTTTAAACTATTATGGTAAAATATCAGGTTAATTTGCTAAAAAAAGACATGAACGGGTGTCAACATGGGGGGGGGGGGGGGGGGGGGGGGGGGGGGGGGGATGATCGTACTGACCATCCCCTCTCATCAAAATGTTGGGGGTATTTAAATATTGATATATTTATTGATATATTTATTTATTTTTCTCTTACCATCGTCATCCTTGATCAATATCTTGGTACTGCACAAAATGTCGTCACCGTTCAGAACATGTACGTTGAAAAACTCAACCTGAGGCCACTCTGACTCATTGTCATCTACTATTGCCACATCTATAACAAACTTGTCTTCTCCTACAGGCCAATCTAATGGACTAAGAAGAGCACTCGAGGAACCACCTTGTCTAATGGTACCATAGTCGCTAAGAAATTCAGCATCTCCATCCGACGTTTGAATTCCTTTTAAGAAAGAAATAGAGGGCCTGCTTAGCAGTGAGAAATTATATAGTTTGTAATTATATTTATGATCATACAGTCACGTTACGTATACTATACCTCCCCTTCAAGTATACTAAGCAAGCATTTTTATAGCTTGCCAATGATATCTCAAATCTTGCCGAGAAATTATTAAATGCTGATTAGTTTACTTCACAAGAGTTCAGAGTTCAATACCTCTCTTCCTCTTTCTAAGTTAGTAACATTTGAACTAATATTGAATAGATTCATCAGGATCGGTAGATATAATTTGTAAAAAACGGTTCTAACTTCTGATCCAAAGTTGTTCACTTACTCGTGAACGTTTCCGCAACCACTGTTGCCTTTCTCAACACTTAGCTGATCCCACGCTAAATGGATGTTTCCTAGCGACATAGTTGCCAGTTCCTTTGACCTTTGGGGTATTTTCTTGAGATCAGCAAATCATGAAATATATGCGAAAGTTGATATTGTCCTTCGTCTCTGTTCATGGTGGTGCCCCTCTCTTCCTTATCTCTATAGCCTCCTTAATCTATCTCTTATAACGATTTTGTTCGATTCCTATGACTTTAGCCTCACCCCATCCTATGACATGATTACTTTCAGCCACATGATCTGTTATAGCGGATTGGTGAACAGCTGAAAATATTAATTCTTGATGCTCTGGTTTTTACAGTTTTGCTGATTTTGTCCGCCTCTGCTTTGTGTTCTTCTAATCTTGTGCCAAATTTTCGGCCCGTTTCTCCAATGCAGACACGGTTACAATTTATGCAAGGGATGTTGTATATTGCATCGGTGACATTATATTTTTCCCGTTTGTCTTTAGGATGAACAAGGAGATTGCGTGCGCAGAGTAACAGGATGTTTCATGCCAAATGATATGCCGTAGCTCTTCATGGTTCTAGATATTTTTTCTGTTATACCACACGCATAGGGTATAACTAAGTACAACTGAGCTTGCTAAGATGCCACCTCGTATTCAAAGGTTTCGTCTTAGAATGATGCGTTTCAACCTGGATGTTCGTCACGTTCCTGGAAAACACCACATAGTTTACACTGTCGCCCGCACACGTTAGTGTACAGGTATCGGTTGATGTATCTTTCATTGTTGAAATTGAAACATATGTTATTCATCTTCTGAATAACCTTCCATCAAATCAGCAACATCTACAAGACATTGTGCCAGCTCAAAACGCAGATAAAGTGTGCACGCAAATCAGACAACATTGCACGCAAGGTTGGCCAGTTTACATGGCCCACTCTCCATGGCTTCATCAATATCAGTAAAACAGATCTTGCGAATGTTGAACGGTTTAGATGATATCATGGGCGGATCCAGGATTTGAAAAACGTCAAAATTACCGGGGGGGGGGGGGGGGGGGGGCTGAAAGGCTGAAATTGTCCAAAATGGGCTGATTTTGCAAGATTTTGCAGAATTACCGGGAGGCGCGCGCCCCCTCCGCCCCCTCCCTAGATCCGCGCCTGGATATCTATAACAATTTCAACCTTTCATTAACTTGATCACTTAATTAAGTCAGTTACTGTATTGTACTCGTATTCACACCTATAAAAATGTTTACTTACTGATACTATCCACGTGAGAGTTGCCTTTCTTCACTAGAGTTACAGAAACAGAATCATCCCCTTCCTCAGCTACGTACGTCTGGCTCTCAAAGCAATAGTCCACTACACGAATGAACAATTTTCCATTTAAAACCAACTACTATATTTTCATCAAATTACATTTCAAACCGGAAGTTTTAATTGCCTGAAATTCCCTACGACTGAACCAAATTCATGGCCCAACACGTATTGTCTGCTCCTTTTTATTTTGTTTTGCTTAGACATGGAATATCATTATCACCAATTTGATTATAAAAGGTCGTTAACAATGTTTTACAACATCCAGGCTGTTGACCATGTTAGCCACAATTTAGGTTGTAGGGATTACTAAATAGATAAAACTCTGCTATAAAATCTGAGCCTAGTATGCTATGCTCGTCTCAAATAAAATTAATATAATAATAAAATTCGAAGTTGATCATTGTACCATCATTATCCACGATTAATCCAGTAGAAGGCACTGTACTTTATTGTCCGTTCTGAATACACCACCAGCTCGAACGAATTCCAAGAATTCCACTTGATTATCCTCTTTGATGCTGATGGTAATTGGATCGGAGGTAGTCCTCACCTATGATAACAAAACGAATAAAAATACGAAGAGCAACAACAATAACACAAAACTGCGAACTTACATCCGTCAAGCCTTGGGTGCTTAATGCGGCTTTTCTCGTTATTTCTGGACTTGAGTACTGCCTTTGATACTATTGACCATAATTATTTTGATTAAAAGTCTTAAAAACCAAGTTTTTTGTATCGGATCACCAGCACTAACTTTTTGCCTGGTTCAGATCATATCACACTGAACGTAGGAACCGAGTGGAGGGTAAACAAAAAAATCTCCAAGCAGCAAATTTTCAACTACTCTTCTCAGGGCCCATTGTAAGGCCCCTAAGGTTTCAGATGGTAACGGATTAAATACTGGAATACAAATCACATCAGCAGCAACTTTTATCGTGGTATGCCATGATGATAAAACAGGTGGGCGGTTTTCCTTTTCCGCGATAAACTGGGGCTGGCCGGAGTAAAAATGGGGCCAAAACATTCGACTAAATCGGTCTTTATGAGGGTTAAAAAAAAACAAGAAAAATAGTGACATACATACATGACATACAATACATACATCCATACATACAATACATACATACCTACATACTTACATACATACATACCAATAACATAATACATACTACATACATAACATACATCAATACATACATACATACATACATACATACAACAATACATACAACATACTACAACATACATACAACATACATACATTTGATTATAGCGTCTGATTAATTACGGTCAAAGAGCTTGCACAAAAAACGATGTAACTACTTAGCCGAAAACATAAAAATATGATAGATTTAAGAGTGATGGCCCGTGAGATAACACGGTCCATTGTTATCTTACTGCATCTTACTGCATGTAAGTACGAGAAACAGGACTACAAAGGAGGTGCCTCCAAGGACCGCTGAATGTCCATATACCAGACTACTCTGCGAGTTCAAAACATCTGGAAAAAACATTTTCCAAACCCCGTTCCCTGATTCCGCACGGCTCACTTCGTCGCTGTCGCATTAGTGGAGGAGCTAGGACCAGGTCAAACATCATCGTTTACCCCTCACTACAGAAAAGGTTGACAACCTTGGTAGTAGTATGGACCCTCTATAGCAACGCTAGGTGAGGTAGTACCTCAAATGTGGTATCACATTCAATAGGGGCCCCCATTAAGTTTACCACAGGGGTCAAACTTTTTAAAAGGCCCCAATTCATGGTGAAATGTATGCCATATGTCAATCTAGTCCTAAGGATTCTAACAATGTATAGTTTGTACCATCTATGGACAATGGGTTTGGAGGTATAGGGTAAAATGACTAAAAATGGTAAAACGGTCAATTTCTATTTGTACAGGGGTCAAAATCAGAAGTTGATCCATTGTGTTGAAAAATGATAGAAGTGTTATCTAGCTTAATGCGTCAAAATACGGAAAGTTTGAACCCATCTGCAGTGATAGTATCATGTATTGTGACAAAATAGGTCCATAGGGCAACATATCCCAATTCGGCGTTACCTCTTTGACCCTTATCTCCGTAAGTAAACATTTAACATAATCAAAACTATACTTTTGGGAGTCCTCTTACATCAGGCAATAATTTGCCAAAATATTTAAACATTAATTCCTGATTAATATACATGCTATAACTCCAAAAACCACTGGAGTAGGTGGTAAAAGTATACATTTTTGGAATCCTTATGATTAGATGGCAAAATGGGCCATACATTTCAACCAAGATGGGGGGCATTTTAAAAGTTTGACCACTGTGTAAACTTTCTTAAATTGGCCTATTGAAAAAAGTGATACCACAATTTGAGGAGTATACCTATAGCATTGATTGTAGAGGGTCCATACGAACAACTACCAAAGTGTCAAACCTTTTCTGTAGTGGAGGTAAACGATTCCTTAAAATAAGGCCCCCATGATATCCTGCTCCTCCTCTACTACTCAAATCTAACCGTATAGATATAGTTTCAGCGGCCAAACGTAAGTGTACCAGGTTCTAATCGTCCGATACGAGCCAGATAGACTGAACCATGTTTACGGATGGTAATCACCCCATAGTTGTATTCCCTCTTCCCAATACCTATAAACTTTATGTATCAAAAACTTGTTACCACATTTTACTTACGTTTACCCTACTAGAGACATTAACTTAATCTTACCATTTACAAAAGAGACTGGTATCTTATGTCATCGTAGTCATCTGGGCCTATGGCATCAATGCTATCAGTTGCCAGCTCTTGGATTGAAACAAGAAATGTCATGCAAAAATAACAATATGGGTTATTAAAACTTCGATTAAGGGTATTTTTAAATACCACTTTTTATATAAAAGCTACTGAAGTGGGTGGGTCATTACTTATGATAATTGAGGCTCAAATTAATCATGAAACTTGGGAAAACTAGTAGCGTTTAGGAAATTAGTACAGTTCTTAAAAGGTTCAATATTAGTGTAGTACTTTTATTAGATATTCTTATTCAGCACAACAACATTTTAAATGGAATATTTTCACTCTATCAGTATAACTCATGTGTTATGTATTCTTTTGTAGAACATGCGGACTACATTTGGACAAAATGCAATTGAAAAAAACATTCTAAAACAGCTACATGTTACCTATAGTTGAAAGTGAATAATAAAAACATAAATACGAAAATTCGATAAAAACAAAGTCCAGGTCATGATGAGATCAGTAATTTCCTTGTTCAAAAATTGCCAATGAAGTAAGTACCCCCCCTCCATGATTTTCAATCTATCTCTAACAACAGGTCTTGTACCAAATGAACTAAAATAGCCAAAATTGTACCTATTTACAAACGTATGAAGTTGATGTATATTCAAATTACCGACCTATTTCGATATTGCCATGTTTCTCAAGATTCTGGAATAGAATTGTCTTAATAGATGTTTATCATTTATTGATAAACATATGATTTTAAACAATAAGCAATTTGGCTTTAGGTCTCATTTTTTCAACACAGATGGCTGCTCTTGAATTACTCGATAAAATTTACAATGCTATTGAAAATAACGAAACTACAATGGTTTATTCCTCGATTTATCTAAAGCCTTTGATACTATTAACCATGATATTTTTATTGCATAAATTAGAACATTATGGCTTTAGAGGTATCGTATTACAATGGTTTCGTAACTATCATTTGTGAAAGAAAACATATGTATCTTATAATTCGTACAAATCTGAAGTTCAAATATAACATGTGGTGTTCCACAAGGGTCAATCCTTGGTCCTTTGTTATTTATTCTAATGTTACGATATTATTAAAACGTCTTCAATCTTAAATTTCGTTTTTTGGGCTTGAGACCGACCAATTGTATTCCGACAGAAAATCTTTGCTGATAGATTACAATACAATAATTAACACAGAAATTCAGAAAGTGTCAACTGGTTTAAAGCTAACAAACTCTCAATATCAAACGTTAGCAAACAAAAAACATGATCAGGCCCTCTTTGTAAAACGTTCTTAATTTCTAAATTCTATGAAGTAACATTAGATGGAAAAGTTCTAACCAGGTTAACAAGACGAAATTTCTTGGTGTATTTATTGATGACAATCTTTCGTGGAAATGACTATATTGAAGCTGTATCAAATACAATATCTAGAAATGTTGGTGTCCTGAACAAATTAAAACACTTTGTTTCCCAAGTGTATTTTACGTACCATATATTGTTCAATTGTATTACCCTATATGTCATATGGCATTCTTATGGCTCGGTGGTAGTACACATAAAATATATGTAGATAGAATTCATAAACTTCAAAAGAGAGCAGTGAGAATTATTTCAAATCGCCATTATAGATCACACTCCAACCCTCTTTTCAAAGATTTAAATATCCTTAATGTCTATGAATGTATTACCTTGAACTAGGTGTTTTTATGTATAAACATTTTACAGACCAGCTTCCAGATGTCTTCAAACATATTTTAACAAACGATTTACTATCAACTTATTCTAACAGAAACAATAATTCGTATCAATTGCCAAAAAACAAAACTACTTTCTCTTCAAAAGGTGTGAGGTCTATGGGGCCTGGATACTGAAATAATTTACCTACTGTTATTCAAAATGCAACCAGTGTTAAGACATTTAAACTAACCTAAGAAGAATAATGATGAAACTATATGTAAAGAATTTGCTTTTACTAGCTATTCCACGGTGGCTTACTTTAGTTACCTGCCCAATCTACTTTTATTATGATCATTGTACAATGTCAATCTTCACTCACAGTACCTTTTATGTTGTATTAATATTGTGTTTATTATTGTTAGGGGGACGATTACATCTGGCCTTTGGCCTTTCTGTCGTTCCCCCCATGTCACAATTTCATATATCACTCTGTTATCTTGCGTTTTCATGTATTATTGTATTGCTGTTGCGTTGGCATGGAAATAAAGTTGAAGTTGAAGTTGAAGTTAACTCATATGTTAGTATCTTTGGTAACATGCGGACTACATTTGGACAAAATGCAATTGAAAAAAACATTCTAAAAACACTGGAAAATGTAAGCAATTCCATTGGATGATGCCCGGGTTCAATTCGAGAATTGAACCCAGGTAGCCGCGCTTGCGTATTTACGTTATTTTGAGGTTGATTTGAAGCGGTTCGCGTCATACCGCTTTTGCTACATTTGCGGCACCTGAAACGTTGAGTCTCATTGCGTATCTTTGCGTTCAAAGGGTTGGTTAAGTTTTGTTCCACTGGGGGTGGGCAGCAGTCTTTCTTGTTGTATTTTAAAACGCCAATGGGATCGTGAATTGGGTTAAAAGAACCTTAAATTATAAAGCTGGTTAAGACTGAGAATTAAAGGTATCATGTGGGAATCGTTACCCTCTTTATGACGATGAAACGGCGACACCATTATTTCGACGGGGACGAACTAAGGCAATTAAAATAATGGATCGCCTGGTTTCAAATTCGTCGTAAAGAAAGTAACGATTCCAAAATATACCTTTATTCTCTAAATCAATATAAGGACTGAACGAAACAACATATAACCATCTTTATATGGAATCTTTGCGGTCTTCACTGCCTTATCATTTGAATATTTTTACGTAGAGACTCTGATCGATACATTAGACAAATTTATTGATCAATCAATCTCAAAATACGAAGTAGTCTACCCAAAAATAGGGAATCTTTACTTTTAAATCAAACTTTTTATAAAGAATAGTTGTCAATAGGGGGGGAGAGTTAAACAAGTCAATATAAAAAAAATAGCTGATGATACATAATCATTGAAGGATTATGACACAAAACAACAAAAAAAAGAGCGGGTCTAGAACCACTAGGGTCGCCTGCGTTCGCGATCCACTTCTTCACATAGGAACAAGCCTCTAAGACCTTTACCTGTAGAGGTGGTCTGTAACCAATGGACCTAAATATTAAATCGCGGACGGATTCTCCGAGATCGGAGTACTACCAAAGATCAAAGTGCCAAAGTTAAAATGACCATCGCTCTTAATTATAGTTTTGGGCACCAACATATTTGTTTTACGTATCGTATCGTATTTGGGGGGTATTGTTGGGTCCTGAATATGAACATGCGCATGCGCACCATTTGGATTTAGTTGGATTAATCAACTGAAAACAAAAACCGTTCGCCACTATTCTGCAGGGTATAGTCTGGCTCTTTCCTAAATTTCTCCTTTTAAGGCAAACTTCGATAAACATGTCACCGGGAGGTTTTAGCGTGAAGCTAAATCGGATCGTTTTAGCAACTGAGTTTTTTTCTTCCAACCGCATGTGTTTACGCAAAAACATAGCGGGAAATCGGCCCCGCGGCCCAAATCAATTAGACAAGACGTGACCGTTTTTTGGGTAGTCTCTTAGCAATGTGAAAGATACGCTAGATACGCTAGCACTTGATGATGATGAAGCAAAGGATCATAACAACTAGATCGATGTGAGTCCCGTTTTAGATTTTTTTTTTAGTTATGCGTGGCTGGCCTGTTCAATAACACGGGCGTTGATCTCGTGGTTTGTATTAGAGCCTTATGCCTTTAAACCTACCATGACATGCAAGGGGGTTCTACAGTGCACCTATGACCTGAGTATGGCCAAATGAGTAGATTAGAAAACGCGTTCCTCCATCATTCAACGCGTACCTAATGAGGGTACTTTCCGAGAGTTCTCAGTGTGCGAGATAGAGTATCCACTTCAAATGAATCACCTTCGCGAACAAAGAGTTATCCTTATCTAAGCGATGTTGAGGATAAAATCGCAAGAGAAAACACGATCTTTGTTATGAACAACAGATTACGGATTAGAATTAATCCTAGTACAAAACATTCCCATTAGACTATATTACGTCATAAGTCAAAGTATGCCCCATACTGGGATAAAACAACCCATCATTTAGCCTAAATCAGATAAGATTTGTTTAATTAGACCAGGCTTCCGGCATTTTTTATAATTATTCCTATTTTACCCACATTGTGAAAACACCAGATTGAATGAGATTAAGCACGACAGCTTCTGATGATGGGACTTATCAGATCCTCTTTCCACAGATATAGCAATATAACAGATGTTTGGAGTTCGCTGTCCACATTGGTCATTAATTTGAAGAGTGGAGTGAATTGATTTTCGGACTCAGCGGTCCGTACCGTTTTAAAAAGATACCTCTTGGGACCACATCTACGGTGTTGTAACTGTTCGAAAATTCCTCTGCAGTGAGGGCTTTAGGTACAAATGAACAAAGATCAGTTTTAAAAACTGACCCTGTTTATGTCAGATATATTCGCCTTTTTGAGATAATTATTGGTATTATCAAAGAATGTATTTATAAGCCAAACGGTGGTTTTTAAAACACCGTTAAAATGTAAGCATAATGTGATCAAACAATTTGCTTCAAAGCACAAACAGTTATTTATGCTGAAACCTGGCGTGAGTCGGACAGGCCAATAGGAACGCGTTTAGAATTGATTTTCCCAATGCTAGAAGACCCCAAAAGGCATATTAAGTAAATAGTGACCATGAATGGTTGTAAAGACCAAACCGATCTAACACCACTACATAACCAAACAAATACCGCTATGGTCAGACGAGTGCTGAAAACAATCTAGACTAGAAGAACAGAACCCTACCCGTGCCGCAAAGAAGGTCCCTTTAACTGGTTCTGTGACCTTTGGCGCAAATCTGTGTTACGCTTATATCAGACAGGGTCTTTTCAGTGGATTTGGACCATATAGCAATGTTGGAGGCAAAAAGAAGCATATTATCACCTTTTCAAAGAGTGCCTCTAATCAGTGGCGGATTTAAGGGAAGGGCACCTGGCAGAGCTTAAGGTGGACCCTTAACGGCAAGAAGCAACGCAATATCGCACTTTAGTGCGACTAGCTAATAGGTGTGTTCAGAGGGTGGGCCCTGAGAGCAATATTTTAGGGAGCAAGCTGCTGACAATGATGACTCTTAAATCCGCCACGCCTCTAACGACACAGTGACCTTACCCGACCCGACAAGCACCATATGGGTTCTTGGGTCAGCGGTTCGTTTGACGAATTATGCTGATCAAATTGATTTGCGGTTGTTAAAAGGAGGAAGTTTATAGATTTCGGAATTCCCCTTTAATCAGCTCACATTGACCTTTGACTCTTATCTGTGTACAATCTACACGGATCCAACTAAGCCAAACCATTTGTAAGTGCAACCTCCAAGCTGGATCTCACTTTTTTACCCGTGACACTTTGACTATATATTTTACTTGATTTTTCAATAACGAATATCTTTGTGTTTAAAGTTGTTTTGTTAAAGGTTTTATTTAAAGTCGTATTGTGGGTCGCCAGAATGCTGGAGGACCACTTAGCAATCCGTTGGCGTGTTTTATGGTGTGGCACTATAAATGTTTTTTAAAATTGCCGTTAATAATTTTTTTTTTTTTGTTTTCAATGACCGCAATTGAAAAGTTGAAGCTCAATTGGAACAAAACTTGGGTCCTAGTACACAATGGGATCCTCAATGGTGATATGGTCAAATGTCTAGCCAAGGTTCACATGTCATGTGAGGTCAAGCTGCACAAAATATCTAAAATGTAATTTTTTTTAAATTGTGTTAATTTTTTTCTAATTGACCTCATTGAAAACTTAAAGTTAATTGGTTGGAAAACAAACTTGTGTTGTGTCATAGATTTCTCCCTGGCCTCCTAAAATTGCCCCTTTTTTCTCCCTTGCATTCACTCTATATATCATGATATATATATATATATATCTATATATATATAGATATATAGATAACCTGTCTAATATAGATATATATCACAATTCCCATGAAGATCAAAATAGCTACAAAATTAGGACGGTTTGTGTAAAATCCAGCTTATTATGTAAAAGGAACTACAAGGAAGGAAAAAAGTTACATTAAATAAAGTGAAACTTAACATAAGTGCGGTTTGAGACGCCAGGGTTCCTTGTGTTTTTAGAATAGAAACGGGTGACGGTTTCTGTTATTGACCAATAGATACACTGGCGAGCTAAACTGGAAGTTCACTTCCAAAATGACAACAAATACGCTTATTTTAGACTATATTTCATATTAAATATATATAGATTCAATGGCTTGCCATTAAAAAAATATTTAAAAGTCAATTTGGCTTAAATGATCCAAAACACAGCAGCCACAACATCCGCTGTTCCCGCTGTTGCATGGAATTACACCAGAATCAGTTAACGCACTACTGCCATTTGAAAATCACGGACATTTAGTTCGAATTTCCAAGAAAAATCGGGCCGGGTAGGATTTTTTGTCAAAAATGGTTCTTATTAACCACTGAAACGTTATACAGAAACAATTTCAACCCGGTACGTATTTGTTTTTTAAATCCTTTAGTAAACCCGGATATCAAATTTTTTTTCACAGACGGACCTAATAAAGTCTGTTTGAAGAGATTCTTATTTGAACATGGCGTCATAACAAGAACCCAGCGGGATGTTGTAAGCTGCTGTGGACATCCCAAAAGTATTTTTTTTTTATAAGACAGATCACATCTTGATTCTTTACGAACACACAGCGTGGGTGCACGCACGCACACACACACACATACAGAATCAGCTGTAGTTCTAGATATGAAGCCCCTCTTCACTCTGTGTTGAAATATTTACGTCCGGATTTACGCAGTCATGTGTGCCTCGGACAGTGTATCATAACTACACGTCATATGTTGGTTTATACTTAATGCTTACTATAGTCCTCATGCTGTTTTACCCATTTATTTCTCTACGAATTTGCAGTTAACAATCCAAATTGATAAAAAAATGTTAAAGATTGTCGAATTCGGAAACTTGTACACCTGCTTTTGTCCTCAAACTAATCCTACATAATTGATGATAAAACTCCAAAAGTTGATTATTTATTTTCTTTGATGTATTTCCGGTGCAGTTTTGGCATCAAGTTTGAGAAATTGAATTCGATTTTCCCTGAAAATTGTTAATTATCTTTTGTAAAAATCAGACCGAGGTACACTTGAACGGTGTATTTGTGTGTACTTCCTATCACTCTATGGCTAGCGAAAGAGATGAAAATAACTTACCATCATCATCCACAATAAGAACCTTGACACACGGATACGAACTTGATGTGTCTCGCTTGCTCATTATCGGCATATAATAGCTGCTTACTAAATCGTAGAAATTCACTTGGAAAAGCTTATCTTCCTCGGCAGTACCATCTTGAATGATTGGAACCTCGATAACAAAACAGTAAAGAAAATAACTTGTTATTGTTTTTGCTGCTGCTATTGTGAGATGCATCATTGCCAAATACCCTTCACATCTACTATGTATCTTGTACTTTACTTAAAGGGACACCGAGGAGATTTTCTGAGGATACAAATTTCTTTAAATTTGCACTTGATTTTAAGACACCTATGCACCAAATTAGATTTTCACCTATTTCCTGTGGAAAATGCCAATTTTGACGACTCACGGACTTAACGACGTCAGTGTGACGCAATAAGAAGGAGAAGGACCATGGCTATCCACTGGTATCAAAATCTAAGAATTGGGTACTTTTATCATCAATGTAACAACAGAAATAAAAATCACCATCAGGTACCCTTCAGTGTATAGGAGATTCAAAATACTTGATAGAATAATTGTCTGGGGAGGCCGCCATGTTAGGGGTGAATGTATTGAGATTGGAAACCATGGCGGGGTCCGGGGTGTGGACGTATTCTGGCTCGATCTGCATCAACGTTTTTAAGACGGGCACAGTATATTGGATGTTGTTCATAATATAGCCGGGGCTAACATACTTACATCCTGTAATTCAGTCGTTCCGTCTACTGCGAAGCTTGTGGACGAGCAACAACGTGCCTAGTAAATGTCCCTTACTTACTCAAGTTACAGTTTCTTAAAGGTGAACGAGAGATTTTGAGCATCGAAAATTTTCATAATAAGTTTTTTTTTTTTTTTTTTTTTTTAAAAAAAAAAATTTTTCAATAGATTAGACAATCAATAGATTTCTTATCTGTATTGCTACAGGAAATGTCTTTCAAAGCGGAGGAAAAAAGGGTGATTTTACATTGCTCATATGTCAATGTAAAACAGATGCCGAATTTCGTATGTGCTCCTATACGAAATTGGAAATTCCCACAATTTTTGTATCAAAGAAGAACATTTCGCTTAATCCTTTTAGGTATGGATTATTTTGATGAAACCTTTACATAAGGACAAAATCAGTACTTTCAAATTTGTTAGGGAATACCTGATATGTGGAATCTCTCGTTGCACCTTTAAAATGGAACATCAGATAGGGGATTGCAAGCTGGAACACTCCATGAAGAGAAAGAAAGCTCCTATTCAAAGCAATGGACTGGTCACAAACTACATTGTTTAATTGTGAAGCTGCCTCTGTATGGTAGTCGTCCACTGGAACTCCCAAACTACTAGACCTCTTGTGTTTCTTGTTAAGCCACAATTTGTATAGGTAGGTCGTAGAGCCATTCTTGATACAGGGTCCAGATGCCTTCTTGATTTCATTATCTGTCAGGCCAATTTCAAGGAATTTGAAGTAGGTTTCAGAATCTGGTTGGGGAATCTCTGGACCCCACTTATGTTGGTGGATGAAGAAGGGCTCTTTTCCATCTATGAATAGATGAACATAATAGAGGCATATGATCCTTCCCATTCTGACGTACCAGGTGGATCTTCATGGCCAGGCTTTTGCACTTTATAGGCTTTGCCTTCGTTGTTCTAGTCCACTTAAGAGTGGTCTCTACTAGTCGTAGTAGTAGACTCTGGCATATCTACAATACTAGCTATTATGGCGAGATTTCTGCCCACACTGCACATGCTTTTGAGTATGTTTGAAGTTCAATTCTTTGTTGTGGAAACGAAGATCCTGTTTAAGTTTTGTCTTCAGCAGGTCTAGCAGCAGCAGCAGCAGAGATCGAGGGCACCATTGGTAATCTCATTTGGTTATTGTGTCAGTTGTCCACGTATGTGTACGTTCTATCACAAACAGCTCATCATAGTAGTTGCGTACCAGCTCACGCATGTCAGGTGGGATTGTGGAACATTCAGAGCAAAACTCTATAAGTTGTAGCTACAGATCCATAAAAATTGGCCAGATCGCGCCACCAAACCACATCTCCCTTACATTTTGCTTGGAATAAGGGCGTTTCCACGAGGGCTTGAGTATGCTCGACGCATCCTGCAATATTCCGGAGAAAAAAACAACAAAAGGGGACAAAGGGAAATCCCTTTGAATTGACCTGGACTATGTATCAATTCTATACCATATAGGCCAGAAGGAGTCCTTCCATTGACATTAGTCAAGTAATAGTTCTAAACAGCTCAGCTTTAGATTTGTCGTTTTCTTTGGGTGTAAAGGACCAGTTTCATCTAATCTCCATGACAGATGTTTGTTTTGGGTTATATCCTTTCTTCTACTCAAGATTGTTAAAAACTACCGAGCGGAGCCTTCGACTTCGGAATTCCTCTCAGAGTTTACCGGTTGGCGTTGTTGTCACGATATTATATTAATCATCACAGCTTCCTTGCTAAATTCTGGGGCACCGTGATCACCGTCTTGCTAGTTCAAGTTATCGCCCAGTGTCTTGACACCGTTTGTGTTAAAATAATGGAATAATGGTGAATGCTCAAATTAAAGCCTATTTCTACAATTATTGAAACGTTCTTGGCGGATAATCAGTTTACGATTTAGGCCAAGGCAGAACTGCGAGCAACTGCTTCATTTTTTTTTCATGAAATCAGTAAATTAGGAGGGTGTGTGGTGTGATTGCAATTTTGTCGATACTATTGTTCTGCGACTTAGTTCTGGTGGTATTCGAGGAACCCTTCTGTCATGGATTAAGAACTTTCTTGTGGAAAAAAAAGAGGGTTAATTTCAAATGTGAAATTTCTGACTGGACTGTGACATTGGGGTTGTTTCACGGGTAAAGGTTGGACCTTTTTTCTAATTTTTGTCAGTGATATTACTGTTGATAAGTCTGCATAAATCTTTTTTCAGTTTACTGAAGACCATACATATGGGAAGACCTATAAGAACCCTAATGATCAAGTAAATCTGCAAGTTGTCGTGGAACAGAATTTAGCTTTGTCAGTCCAGGACCAAATTCCTTAGTTTCTCCAAACATAGCATTGTTGCATTTTTTTGATCTCATTTTTTGCAAGGACGAAACTACTGCTTGGTGACAAAATTTCTACAAAACTCTTGACACTGAACAATTTATTCTTCCAATCTCTCTTTTTTTTGTCACATTGATTCACATGACAAACAAAATTTCTAGTATAGTAGATTTTCTATCAGGTGCACCAGAAATATGCACTTTCCATTTTTCAATCTTTGCACGGCTCTTGTCCTCCTCACCTCGTCTTACTGTTGCTGTTTTTTTGGACCCCCATTTGGGCACCATACCAACCCGGTACATTAGACCCTAACTCGAGAAATTTTCAAAGGAAAATAACTCTTGTTCTTTTTTTACTGAAAATGGCCTTGACGAGCGGTGGCTTATCGCGATAGTTTGGCAAATTGGGTTTGCTTTATTTCAACAACGGTTACACTTTTGTTTTAAGACTTCCTGATGGTGTAGTCTGTCTCTTTAAGGAGTTGCCTTTCCCTTCACAACAAGCCCTGCATAAAAAAAAACAATCTTGATCTGTTACATGCGTCATATTTATTTAATACTCGTAGTGTATTCAGTAATTCCTATCAATATAAAGTATTGGTCTCCCAGGAAGACATTATAACAAAATTACAGTAATAACAAGTAAACCGGAAAATAGTTATGGTACATATCTTAATCTTACAATAACTATATCCATGTTATGTGCTACGTAATATTATGTACATATAATACGTACAAATACACTGTACACTTTGAATATGATGCAGCAGTACACACACACACACACGCTCACACCCATCCAACACACACATCTATACACAATCACACCTAACACAAATGCATCATGTACCTATACACCCCCACACATGCATTTCCAATCACATACACAAATTTCATATTACATCACCTATAAAATTATAAACCGATATCATGTGGTTATGGCACGTTTAAAAGTAAACAAACCTCATGGAATCTTAATTTACTCTCGTGGTGCCAACCTATCTATGGTAGATTAATCCAGAGTACAGCTGCTCTGTACTGGAATGTTCTTTTATTCTTTTACCAGCTTTGTGTATTCCATGATGGAATGATCACCCTGTTTCTGAGCCACTGACTAATAACGAGTGCCCTTAGAATGTGTTGCAACTGGTACAGTAACAAGAGGAGATATAATCAGGATCAAAATGCTTAGGCATTAAAAGTTAAATTAAGATCATGATAATTCCAACTTCTCCTCAGATTAGTCCACCCAAGGTCTTTTTCATCATTTTGTCCACCGAGGTTCGAATGTCTGCAGACCAACAACAAAAAAAAAAAGGTGGGGGGGTGGATGGGGGTGGGGGGGGGGGGGGGGACACGGGCGATTCTGTTTTGCAAAATTTGGAGATTATATGGTGCCCATTGAAATTGGAACCAAACGTACTGAAGTAGTCAAATGATATCGGGTTCATATGCACGGTTTGGCGTGGTGGCGACGATAATGATGCAACCAATTATTATAGGAGGCTCGGGGAAACTGGCGAGCATTGAATTAAATAAAAGAACGAACAAAAGACCGAGAATGTCTCGGAAGCTGCGGACTGACACATAGCATGTGAGGTTTTGAGCATGTTGTGGGAGTTCAAAATTAATATTGTCGACCAAAATGGGGCCCATTTTCGCAAGATTTTGCTCATAACTCCAGCAAACATCATTCAGATCCTAAGATTTTATAGGTAAATGATTAAAATCCCTTTTGTAAAATTACTTACCATACACCAAATTGTACAGAAGGAAGAGGCACGTCACAAGCATAAGTCTGTATCCCATTTGGTATCAAAATTAAATAGAATTCACTGGTATTTTTTATTACCGTAAAACCCTTCCCGAAGGACTACAATCCCAGCTAACAATCGGACGTTTGCTGAACGTTCTAAACGTTCCAAGTTGGTTCTTTTGACGTTTCGTAAAAACGTTTTTTGGACGTTTTTTTTTTTTTTTTGTGGTTGGAAGTTTTAGACGTCCATATAACGTTTTGATTGACGTTTTGAAAAACGTTTTTACGTTATAAAAACCAAATAAAACCCTTTTTAAAAAACTTCTAAAACGTTCTGAGAACGTCCAAAAAATTTGATGATTGCTAATTATTAAAACGCTAATAATTAAAGAAAAAAAGGAATCGGTATACTATTATCGGAGCGGCTATATGGCAAGGTATAAAAGGCTTAAATAACAAAATAGATATAATTTGAAACGTTATTGCGATTTGTTTTTATATTTGTGGTTTTTTTGGTTTTTTGAGTAGTTTGCAAACGTTATTAGGACACTTTATTACGTTTTGGTAGAGTTATCCCGATATCTAAACATATGTTACCCATAACCGTATAATGTGTCATGGGACGTTTTAAAAAATGTTTTTTAAAAGGTCTTATAGACGAAAGATGTAATAGACGAATTAAAAACCTTGCCAAAAAGTTTTAAAAACGTTTTTACAAGGTCTTATAAAACGAAGACGTAATAATCCGGATAAACGAATCCAGAACCTAGCAAAAAGATTTTGATAAACGTGGTTACAAGCTCTTATTAGACGAAATCGAAATGGACAAATCAGAACCTAGCCAAAACGTTTTAAAAACGTATCATCTAGGTTCTTAAGATCGTTTAAGTTATTTTGTATTATGAGAGATGATATGAGTAATTTATTGCCCAAAACGTTTTATAATTAATTGCGTTCTTCAAGATCTATAAGACGAAGACCGTAATAACGAATTAGAAATACCAAAACATTTTAAAAAGTTTGTGTTTTATATATTGAATTAAAAAGAAAAAAATAAAAAACGTTTTTTAAAACGTTTTTTGGACGTCATAGAAATGTGCTTACTTTGCGGCAAATGTTTTAGTCAAAACTTCTACGTTCTGTAAACGGGTTTAAAAGTGTATTAAAGACGAAGGACGTAGCGGGACCTAATAATGAAAACGTTTTGTGAGCGTTTAGTAAAGACGAAGGACGTAGCGGAACTAATAAAACGTTTTGTAAACGTTATTAAAGACGAAGACGTCGTAGCGGACCTAATAAATCGTTTTGTGAACGTTCTAGAAAAAGTTTTTGTTTGCTGGGATCCTCGGATACGGGAACCCACACCGACAAAACCATTATCAGCATCATCATATCTAGTTTAATTCGCTAAATTTCGCAATGTGTGTCGGTATTCTTATACTCTTTTACACCCAATAAGCAAACACGGACATCTCCTTTTGTACATTGTAGTCTTGTAAAAAGGAATGTTTTATTATT
>JAMKCH010054560.1:0-27671 GCA_023653785.1 Ophioderma brevispina | reverse complement strand
TTTCGTTTTGGACTTGTGGTGTATATTTGTTAGTTTTTTTTTTATTGAGCTTATGTTTTAATAAAGTTCTTTAGTTTTATTTGAAGTTATAATGATGTTAGTTGTCATTGTCTTTGTAATGATGTGTTCGATGTAAGTCGACTTCGGGATGTTGCCATGCGACATCACTCTTTTCGACTGTTCCGTTGTTGTCATGCAACCACTGGCGACCCTCTGCACTTTGAAACAATGAGTCGCATTTGAATATTCAGAAAACACGGCAATGCCTCAAGGTTCGTGTGTTTTTATGAAAAATTGACCTCTCCCGGCAGCACCCCATTGTGCTCAAAGGTTTTTTTTTTTTGTGTGGTGGCCAGAAGAGAGTTTAAATGTGTAGGATAATAAAGAATCGGCTGCTCAAATTGAGTTTCAAAGACTTTTTTTCTGATCAAAGTCAGTACTCGTATCTCTTTGATTACACGATCGTCTATGCTTTTTTTTTAATGTCAAATGCTCCCTTTTTGTGTCCGTCTCAAGAATGCAAGAGGCACATAGGGATTACTCTGGGCTATGTTCTTGTGTCTGTGTGTCTGTGTATCTGGTGGGTGTCTGTGGTCAAAATGTTAACCCTTTCATATATGCATGCGTATGAGTTCCGTAAGGGCTACGATGATGAAACTTGATGGAGATGAGGGGGGTCGGGTTAAGGGTGACATTTTGTGACCTTATGTGAGCGCTTGGTTGACCTCATGTGATCCTTGGCCAGGTCAAATGTTTAACCCTTTCCCGCAAGGCCTTGTGTGCCAGTTATCTGGAGTTTCGAATGGCGTATAATGAATGGTAACTTGTTGGAAGGAAGCGGGTTCAGAGTTCTCAACCTGATTAGATGTTGGCATTTTTCGGGCAAATTACTATGCAAATAGCTAATTAATATGCAGAAATCAGCGTAATTGCTATTAATTTTTGAAAACGGTACATCAGAATCTGGTTAGATTCTTCACTTCACGAAAACCCATTATAGTGCACATCTTCTTTGCCCTTTGAAAAGTTGCTGATACATGACGCTTAGGTATGCAAAATGAAGCTAGTTAAATTGCATATTGGCTGTAATCGCTAAAAGGTGCCTCGGGAAATGCAATTCCTTTGCCATATAATTAAAACTACTATCCACACATCTGTGTGTGTGAATCAATTGAAGGGGTAAGGTTGGAGTGTTGGGGAAGGTGGTGTGGTGGGGGGGGCCCGGGTTGGGGGTTAGTGATGGTGTGCATTGGGGAGTGGCAGGGGTGCGTCGGGGGGGTGGGTATGGGTTTTGGGGTGGGGTCCGGGTGATGTGCGTTGGGGTTGGGGTGGTGTGCGTCGGAGTGGGGTGGTGTGCGTCGGAGTGGGGTGCAATCGGGGAGGGTGGGGTGCGAGGGCGGGGTGACCTTTGACAACATTCACGGTGAACCTTTGTGACCTCATGATGGGACCTTGTAACCTCATGTGACCTGGTTGACCTCACGTTGGAACGCTTGGTTGACCTCATGTGACGTGACCTTTGGCCCATGCACCAAATAGGGTGGGTCAGGGAGGGTGGTCACGGTGAGGTGGGGGACTATCCGGGTTCAATTGATGACAGGGGCATGGGTGGGAGGGGTGTCTTTGTGTTGCTGTTGGTGGCATGGAGGAGGAAGGGTGGGGGTGGGGTGCATTGGGGGCGGGCAGGGTGGGATTGACCTCAGTGACCTTGGTGACATCATGTGCCCTTGGGGACTCGGTGGCATTGGTGACCCCGTGTGAACCTGGATTGACCCTGTGTGACTTGGTGACATCCGTGTTGTGGACCTTGGGACCCCGTGTGACCCCATGTGACCTTTGTGACCCCATGTGACCTTTGTGACCCCATGTGACCTGTGTGACCCATGTGACCTTATGTGACCCTGGTGACCCATGTGACCTTGGTGACCCAAGTACTTCGGTGGACCCAATGTGACACCATGTGATCTGGTGACCCCATGTGCCTGTGTGGACCCACGTTGATCCTCGTGACCCATCCTGTGACTCGGTGTGATGACTCGGTGACCCCATGTGACATCGGTTGACCCCATGTGACCCTTTTGTGACCCCCTGTGACCCTTTTGACCCCAAATAATTTGGACCCATGTCACTGCTTGGTGCCCTCATGTCACCTTTTACCCCATTCACAAAACCGCCGCGGCAGACGACACTAGCGGTCCAACGACCAGCGACGTATTTTTAAAATTTGTTTGAGTTAACCACGTGTATGTAGTGTGTTATTTTAACGCAAACTAATGTTAATGTACTAACAATGAACTGCAGATTATTTGGTATGGAACGTACAAGGGATGGATATTGTTAATTGACAACAGGGAAGCCCACACCGTCCCTGTCACAAAAAGGCGTCGAATAAAAATTGTTCACGGATCGATGAGGTTATAGCAATGTCGTTACTATATTAACCTTTATTTAAACCTACTATGGCTATTTTAAGCAAAGATTAAATTATTGGTATTGTTGTCATATTATAAAATAGACAACCCCTAGGCCGTACACCCCTTATTAATTAGTATCTTCAATACCTGCAGGGTTGCTAAGTTGCAATATTACTCTTGTTGTACCCACCGAGATGCATGAGTGCGTGATTGAGAGTCGAGTTACAATCTCATGTGACCTCATTAATAGAAAATCGTACGAAAATCCTGGCGCGACCTAGGTAAAGGGTATTAAATCCAATAGCCTAAATATTGTCCTTCCATTCATCGGGTCTTGTCGTTGCGAGGGTGGAAATACACCAAATTGTGTCATTTGAATACCTGAAAGTTGATAACATAACGCGGGACCTCATTGTAATAATAATATGGGCTGACCTTGGCGTTTACCGGCGAATGAGAAATCGTGCTCAATGTTGGGCCACTCCACCCTTGTCCATGCTTGCAAATGGGGGATTACAATAGGCCCAAACCACTAATTACACATACAGCCCCGGGGCCAGTGGATTAGACACACGTTAATCGTTAAGGCATTTAGAAACCAGGCTTTGGAAAACATATGAGTATTACTGCATAATGAAGTACCGCCGACAAATTTCATACTGTTTCTATATAGGAGGAAAAAGAAAATGATTTTGTTTAAAATTAATTGCAAGCATACATGAAGCCTACGGCTCAGAGCAGGAAAAAAAAATCACGACGCATAATAGCTGTAATATTCTATCACCGAAGCCGTCAGGATGTTTTGTTAGTAAAACGGAGTCATACTGAAATGTCGGGCATGTCAGACGAGTCATTTATCAATCTTTTGCATTTCAATGGACGATCACCCTCATTTTAGTATGACGACATGACATAAGTCAAATCGTGTAGCACGAATACCGACAAGGAATCTCCAAAATACAGAATTAATATTTATTTCATCGAAGAAGAAGAGAAGAAGAAGAAGGAAACAGAATGCAGGAGATAAAATAACAAGTAACAAGTTAGGTGCATGATAAATACTGGGGCCCATTAGGGTTATTTTTTTTAGGTAATGACTTCCGACGCAGCACTGCGTTGACAAGACCATACGATAATACAGTGCTTGATTGATACGGCTTTTCAATGCATTAGTGGCCTTTACGTCGTGCCGAGACCAATGTCATTAACAAAAGACTAAAGATTCCCTGTACTAGATGTTTTGTAGGGATTTCACTTGATTACGTAACCTGGGCTGAGTCCCGTTTTTTTCAAAGGGGAAGAAAAGAACAGGTGGAAAGGGGGGGACCAGGTAGTCATATGTGTCCAACCACATAGGATAATTATAGCAATGACAACAAACTGAAATGCCCTTGTTCATAGGCCCCCTATGTAAGTTATCAAAGCTCTTATGAGAGGTTAGAAAAAATGCCAGGTAGCTCGCAAGCTTCACAAAAGCCACCGCATCCACCGTTTGGTAAATATGCGGAAGGGAGGGGAGCAATTTGTACTAAGTTCCACCGCGCCGAGCTCTGATAAAGAACTGTGTGAAACTAGCGGAAAGATGATCACAAGCTGTGATGACCATTAAGATGGTTAGCCTCCGCATGAGGTGGAAAATACGAACAGAGATTTAAATTAGTTGAATGTGTGATTCACCTATTCCGTATAATGAGGTTCTGACAGGCATTCCCTGCATGCGTAAATTTAAGTTATTTGTTACATGAATCTACATGAGTGACGTAATTAAGCTGTATGGAAGGGTACGAACCCGACTCGTCTGTCTAAACATCAACTGTCGATAGGAAAATAAAACTTAGGCCCTATAGGTATACCTTGTGATTTGTTGTAAATTTTTTTGGGGGGGGCCATATTTTCCTGTTTCTGACAAGACTAAATCAAACATGAGGACCGCGGAAATGTTTTTTTACTTAGCATTTTTCATCTGATGTCAGAGAGCGGAAAATGTTTTCGAAGAAAATGATGCAAAATAAAAAAAGGGGGAAATGTGAAATTTCAGCATGACCAGAGCAACTGTCGAATGTTTTTAGTAACGCGCGCGGGGCAATTAAATCATGATGGTTTTAGGGAGAAAACATTAAGTGTACATGATTTTAAAGAACAGTCTATATGAACATTTTGGTTAGACCCATTAAAGCCTGTGTGAGTCTGTGTGTCTGTGCGTCTGTAGTAAAAATGTTACACACCCAAAAAACACACTTGCGCGTTGCAGACATGCCTACTAGTACGGATTTTTCGTATTTGGTTCGGGAAATTGATACTAATACGGCCGTACGTTTTCCCCGCAAAACATACGGAACTAGTCCATTACAAAATAAAAGAAAGTGGTATAAAGAGCTGAAAATACGTAATACAGAACATAAATAAGGAATAGGGCAATCTTCCAAATGAATAAAAGGACATGGAGTTTGAAAGATTTTCATTTTTTCTAAAGTATGTTAAATATTCGCGACATGTTTTTCTCCTGACTTTCGGATGGTTCACCTTCATCATATTTTGATTTAACTTATTTACTGCTGTATTCAAAATGTCCTCTGAAGCTATTTGATTAACTATTTAACGCATATGGTGCAAAGGTAGAGACCTACAAACCTATTGCTTAATAGTATATAGTTTTGGTTTTTAAAGTTCAAGCTTTGAAAGTTTAGACTGTTATAGTTTAACCAAAAAAAATACTCCATATGGACTTGATTTCCTGACTGACAGTTCCTTAAATGGGGCTGTCAGACGACGGAGCTCTGTCCATTTTTTTCTGGAAAAGCTGTAATTTAAATAGCTCTATCTCACTATGCAGTTCATTTGTACATATGTAGCTTAGTTTTCAAGTTATGAGCCTTTAAAGTTTAGACTTTTTCATTAAATTTTTCATGTCATTAAAAAAAAACATCTTGGCGCCAAATTAGCCTTTCACGGCACTGACATTTCTACATACAGGCCGTACATTGACCTTGGCCAAAACTTGACAAATTCCCGCAAGAATAAGTTGATTTTGGGGGTCCAAAATACTGATTTTTTGTTCTATGGAATACTGAAAGAGTTTGTATTCCAAAGTTGCCATGTCTGCCACTGTTTCCACCTCAGGCCCCTACTGCACACATTTTTATGTCCACTGTGCCAGTATGTCCCTGTATGGTCCCCCCCCCCCCCCCCCGTTACCCTTCTCACGAGTGGAAGTCAAAAGTCCTAAATAGAAAGTCCTTAGAGGTCATTTCCCACAAATGGTCAGAAATACTAAATTAACCTTTTTTGGTATATTCCACAAATGTCATTGATTTTTCCATGACCTTGATACAATTGCCCCTTGGATACTGTCCCACATGTTGATGACCTCTGTGCCTTGTGTTACCAGAATTATAACATGCTTGGCGTATTCACATACGTCAAACGATTTTTATAACACTTAATTGGCAATTGCCTCCGTGGGTAATGTCCCACATGTTGGTGATGTCGTATGACCTTTTTATACCTTGTGTGACCTTTAAAATGGGTCAAGAATTTATAAATCGCTTGGGGTATTCCACATATTCTGATCGATTTCTCAATGCACACTTAGATAAAATGTGGCCCCCTTGCATAGTGTCCCGCATTTGGGGGATCATATGACCTTTTTGACCTCGTGTGACCTTAAAATGGTCAGAATTAAATAACAGTGCTTGGATCATCCACTATATCACCCCGCGTGTTCGTGGCCATATGTGACCTTTTTGACCTTGTGTGACCTTAAAATGTCAAATTGATAACATTGCTTTGTGCATCCACATATGTCAATCGATTTTCATTACAATTTTAAATACATTGGGCCTTGGGTAGTATCCCTCATGTTCTGCCTCATGTGACCTTTGTGACCTTGACACTTGCTGTTTTTGGGAAATGGATTTTGGGCAATGAAACTCGTAGGTGGTCACATTCATGCCGACAAATTTTGAAGTCATTTCAAGGACATGCGGTGTCATCCAAAGTCAAATACTCCCCTACAAATAGTTTATTATGGTCAAGAAACTTGGTGGTAGTAAACATTTGGTTCTGAAATTTTTGAAGTGTCCATAAACAACATGTATAGCCCAAACAGGCGACATAGTGGTTTCAAGGACCGCCTTGTTTAACAGTTCAGACGAGAAAAGTATTACTTGACATAATTAGTGTCATTACCTTGGATGACCCCGCTGACCTTCAAATTTTTTGTGGCACTGAATGCTTACCACAAACACCACTAAGTTTTAACCATCCTAACCACCGGACTTTTAGTGATTTGGACCTTGAATGACCCAACTGACCTTTGAAATTGACCGTCAAATTTTTCACCACTGAATTTTACCACACCCACCAAGTTCATCATCTACCACAATTGACAAGGGCTTAGTAATTTAAATCCATTTAACCTGAATGATGACCCGCATGACCTTGAAATGACCTTCAATTTTTTCAGCACTGGAATGTTCAACCACCATCACACCACATTCAATCATCCTACCACATTGGACAAGGGTATAAGCATTATTATCCCATTTTTGCTTGACCTTGAATTTAACCCCACATACCTTCAAATTACACCTTCACATTTTTCGGCACTGAATGTTTGACCACAAACCCCCCAAGTTTCATCCTCCAGCCCCACATTGGCCAACAAAGGTTATATCCATTTCCATCCCATTTTTGACCACCAATTTGAACTTGACCCATGCCCACAATGCCCCACCTTCGAACGTCATCCACCACTACTTGGTTGACATCTATGGTGCAAATATGGACACCCATACTTGTTTTTAGGATCAAATAGATATTATGTTTACAAGGCTTATAACGACTAAAATATCCTATTCTTGACCACATTGACTCTTTTTTTTGACCATATTTGACCTTTGCCCTATGGCCCCATGACCCACTTTAACTCCCAGCCCATGCCCACTTGAGATGCAATCTAAGTTTGCAAAGATGGACACCCACAATATGCATTGATCAGAGATATTGCGTGTGCCACACACACACACACACCCAACGCACACACCCCCACACATGCAAATCATTTCTATAGTCCCCCTGTGCCAACCAAGTTGACAGGGGACCATTAGTGTCAGCAATAAATCTTGGAGATTGAGGTTGATTGCTTTGCCATAAGAAACTAATACATGAACAAAGTCATTAGAGGTCATTCAAAGTCAAAGGTCAAATAGGGTAAACATCAGTGATTAGCCCATGGAAGAACACTCTTAATAAAAAATGAGACAAAGGTTACATACCACTACAGAGCCAATAAGCCAATTAATTTAAAAACCAATCTTTATGAACCTTCCTCCACCCACACTTAATGCTAGAATCACAAGACTTGATCACAAAACATCTAACCAAAAACCCAAAAGCACAAACAACAAACAACCAAATTCTCTCAATCTTCTACTCAACTCTAACACACTTTTCTTATTCAGGCCTTCAGCCCCATTGGTGCTTCTGGTTCTAGATTGTGAACCAACTTTTGGTGTAAGCGATTAAATGCGAAGGCTAGTATGTAATGCTATCTCCATATTTGGCTATATAGTATTTTATCATAGTTTTGCACATTAGGCCTTAAAGGCCAATACTCGATTTCCTCACCTCGACCACACCTTTCACACCATAAACCTGACCTGGTTACCATTACAACTTGTATTTTTCTCATCTCATCTTCAAATATTTTTCCCCTTTTATGGTACATGCTAAACAGATTGGTTTTAACGGTAACCAGAAATAGTTTGTATAACAGTACTCTATGGGGCTCTTGTAATACATACAATTGCCACCCAATAAAATGGTATCGGATTTCAAATGAAATTTTTTTGGAATAAAGTATGGTCTGTGTGGCCCTGGCTTTCAAGATTTAAACAGTATGGTCGCTTATTATGTTGTAATCGTGTGGGGTACCTTTAATATGTGCCTTAATTTTCTTTTTCAGATACAGCAACTTAACATCTTTCAAGTGAAATTCTTGACAATCAGTACTTTTTGCAATGTCCCTTTACCAAATTTTCCCATACAATTTTTGTGCTTATTGAACCAAAATTTGTTCTTTTGGTAGATTTTGTTGCGTATATAAAGACTGGTCACTAGAAGGCACACAATGTGTTAATCAGAAAATCAAAGAAAAAATTCTGAGCAAATAGGTATCCCCGACTTTAACCTACAAGTGCTAAAATGAAAGCAAACCAAATAAGGACAAAATGGAATAGTTTAATAGTTGCCTCTAGAATTGCACACTTTCTGCGATGGCCTAATTGAATGGAGGGATTAATATTTTGTTTCTGTCAATTTTTCTAGTGCAAAAAATAACTAGATACTACTACTAGAGTTTGTCCTTCACTTTAAAGCTATTCGTGCAAACACTGAAATATTGACCTCTTTTGGGTGAATCACTTTTAGTGTCTTTAATTGATAATGTAATTTAAAACCATTTCAACATGTTCAGGATATTAATATATATAAACAGTTGATACACTATTCCAATTTGCTCCTCATGGAAAATAGAAGATGGTATAAAATGACCTTGTTGTAATCCAATTCTTTTCAGTTAGTCAGGCTCTTTATATATAGGAAATTATATTAATCTTATGTCCATTCAAGGTGTCACTGACAATGATGTAATGAGAGAATAAAGGTATTGTTTTACCCTCTGCCGCGTGTCATGTGTTTCTACACACGGGTGAAAGGCTTGATTTTGAGAGAACAATTGAGGTGGCAGCTGAGTTGTTTACGCTAAAAAGTGCTGTCGGGCCTGTGGATATGACTGATATTATAGATATACGGCAGAGACAGAAAACAATGCCTTTATTCTCATCCTTAAACATCTTCATCAAAATAAGAAACTATTAGTAACATATTACTAAAATTAGGGTAGATTTCAACCAATTGAAACTACCCAGCTTTTTAAATCGAATAGTCTGTTGTTGCTATGTACCTTCTAGTGGCGTATCTTTGGGGAGGCTTTCGGGATGCCCCACCCCCCCCCCGGGTTCATGCCAAAACATGAAAATCGGCCTATTTTGGCTATAGAGGTCCTTCCGCCCCCTGGTATCCCCCTCAAAAAGCAGGTCTGGATACGCCGGGGTACATTCGATTGGCCCGAAACAGTGCGTATGCGATCGCGTTGACATGTATGTGCTGTTTTTACCGTTGTGGTAGCGTCTCATAACACAAGGTTAGGAACCAATGAAATTGTGTAAACAATCTAAAGTCTTTAGTTAGTTTTTGGAGTTTTTTACTCATGTGAATTTTGTTTATTTTCTTATGTGGGTCTGGGAAAGGGTATGTATGTGTGGGGGTGAGTGGGTCCATGCATGTACATTGTATACATGGTGTTGACTGTCAGAGCAGTGTAATTGAAGTTTGTAGAGAGAAAGAGTAGATGCAATTCACCTATACAAGACTAGTGTAGCTAGTTATAGCTGGTCGGTTATTGAAAAATGTATATGTGGATGGGTCCATCAAAAGTGGGCACTTTGCACGTGACTGATTTTTGAATTTGTGTTACTTTATGTGATCATTTTTAGGTTAAAATGACACGTTCAAAAGATTTCTCATGTTTTTTGGGTCTTTGAAACAACGTGACCACTTTGCACTCTCTGCTTCACCGTAATTTTCAAATGGTAATAAGTGTTCACTAGTTGCCCAACGAACTCAAAAGACAATTGGACATGCTCTACATAGCTGAGATGGAAGCTACTCATGAGTCATGTACATCCAGTTTGAAAAGCTTTGTTTTTGTTTGTTAAACAAAATGTAGGGGTCGTTTGTAATTTGTAATTTGAAGAGCTTATTCGTGTATTGTTTTATAATAGTAAAAACGATATAGTAGCCGTAAAACAATTATTTTCCTTGCCGCGATCAAGCACGGGCCCGACCAGCTGTAAGCATTTCAAGAGGTAGGCTAATAAGTTGTTTCTTTGAAATTGGTCGTAAACATGATCTGCATAGGCAACAACTTTCATACGGCACGGAAGTCAGCAGGGTCGTCAGTTAGTCAGTCAGTCAGTTACACGGATTTGCTCCTACTGGCTGGTCCACCCAGCCAAAAAAAAGTGATTAGTAAAAATTAAGACATTCTAAACACTTTGTACGACAATTTTAAACATGTTGAAATTACCTGTTTAAATTCTAAACACTTCAACATGTTTAAATTCTGATACCTTAGGCATTTGACAGAGGTGTGTACCAAGATTTGACAGTCTAAACACTTAATTTTGATGGTGTTTTCTAAACACTGTTTTACAATGCAGTTTCGACAATGAGTGTGCATAATTTAGGTGTATCATTGATAGTGTGCATGAAAGTGTGGATGGTAACACTGAGCTACACTGGAAGAAACCAAGGCCAAAAGCATTGGGTTGTGTTGTGTGGTTTTTTTTCAAGTTGTAAAAAAGATTGAAGATCATAAATAAAAGTTTGGGCTCAGACACTAATAACAGATGCATGCTCAGGGGGTGGCTTGGGGGCTCAAGCCTCCCGGGTTTTCGGGGAAAAAATGTGAAAAATCGGCCTATTGGGGGCACATTTCAGCCACTCAACCCCTGGGGTTGATGGTTCCTGGGCACGCCTCTGAATGAATGCCATTTTTATGCTAAATTAACTGAAATGTCAGAAAATAAAACCCTGAAAATGTCATCTCCAACACATAATTGGTGATAGCACCATATCTTGATTTGTAGCCAATGTTTCCTCCAAACGAATGACAACAATCTGTTAAGGTAACAACTCAAATTAAATTTTGGCTTGTGTGCAGAGCATGATAAATATAAATGTTCAAGGATAATTCCAAAGGGTGGCAGGCAAGTTTTATTCAAAGTGGCAAAACCCCCCAATTTACCATAATTGAAATTGTAAACCACAAGCTAATTATGATGGATGGATATTTGATGGATGGTGGGCTGGCTAGGGTCTTCACATTATTCTCAAGGATCATTATTCCAAAGGGGCATTTCAAATAAGGGTTGTTGTTCTGAAACAAACATAGGAATCTTTGTTTAACTTAGCATAGGAATCATTATTTTAAAACTAGTATACTTTTAACATAAAGGTTTGGGGTAGGATTGGGTCCTGGGGTTGTGTGTTTAGGGTTAGGGTTAGAGTTATGGTTAGAGATTAGGGTAGTGTTAGAATTAGGAATAATAACCCTTAAAATTCAGAATAACAAACCTATGTTGAATTAGGAATAATAATCACCTACAATTGTAGACAGACAGATACACAGACACACACTTGCAGATGACACAATAATAAAAAAACAATGGGTAAAAACACTTAAAATAAGCAAAGTAATGAGTTGGCATTATTCATGAAAAGTGTTCCAGTATCACTTTTAAGTAATGCAGTGACCCCTAGAGAATGTTTTAGTTCACATCTTTTACCAATTAGATTTAAACTCTTTAGATATTTTGAAAATACTCTTGTTTTGTTACATGAAAAAAAAAAATCGGGAAACAACAACAATGGTATTTATTTATTTTTTGGCATAGAATTGGTTTTATGGTTCCCTGTTGATATTTAAAATTATGTGTTTCATTTGAATTTTAGGAAAAAATAAAGTAAATTTGTTCCCATTTGTTCCCATTAGACAATTGTAAAACACAATAGGCATACAAGTTGGTGACCAATATGCAACTGGGACAGTCAGTGTGGTGTAAGGGGTCAAGCTGGCCAATAATTCTGGTATGCGTACCTACCCAAAATAGAAAAGGCCAACGCGACCCAATGGTACCACCTAGTTTAACGGAATTTGGGTGGGTAGGTATGATGATCACAGTTGGCCAACCCTACTCTCCTACTGTCCGGCAAATCATAATGCACATTAAATAAAATATCCCTATCAATTATGGTAAGGATTTTCACGTGTACATGGAATATCAGGCCAAGTCCTGTTCCTGTACTTGGCGAAATAGCAATACAGCCAATCACCACTTACCTAAAACTATTGTGTTTATGAGTATTACATCTTTGTATGGAGTACTTTTTTGATATTTAGGCATTCATACACTCACAACTATTTCTATTTTGTGAATGAAAATATTCAATTATAATTAATTTTTATTCTTCCTCGCGCGATCTGTGGGTCACTCTGATAGGGTAGTGCGACTGCCGCATCGTTATAGCTTGGTTATATGCACACACAGTCCCCACCACAATGATGTGTAATATATGCATGATGTACCGATACGGCAGTGAAATGTTGTAATTAAGGACCCAGGGCCAAGGACATGGGAAGAAGGACCACCCGTAAGTTGCCGTTTGCCTGCCACGTACCCTGAATTTGCCATATACATCATATGTTCAGCATTATCACATACGTGGTATACATAACATAGCCCTACACGCCTATGCACGGTAATGCATCAGTGCGATGCACTTGGTTTCGGGTTGGGTTTTGATTGTTTTACCTTCTTAAAAAAAATGATATAACATATAGATTTAAACTAAAATAGGTTGAGAATTCAGCCGGCTGCTAAAAAATCCATGATCATACCTAGAATCGGATCAGGACATTCATAGCGTTTAAGCCGGTTAAATGACCATTCAAATGTATCAAAACAATTTTCACAAACCAGTTAAGCAGCTCAGACATTATCAGGAATTTGGGTAGGTACGCATCCGGATTATTAGCCAGCTTAACTCGTTTGCAGTCAGTGTGGGGGTCTGCCTGAACTGTTCCACAGTCCGGCTCGTTCTTTGGGTTCAGAGCACACTAGGTTAAAAGATAAATTGCACTACAAATGCTGAACTAAAAAAATTTAGACTCGCATTCAGTTTGCATCCTTTATTATGTGAACCAACTATATACTCTGTTTCACCTTGTTGTGGCAGTATAGAGTGGATGCGCAAGCGCTGGCACTGCATGCAATTATGAACAAAGACGCGGCCGTCAAAAGCTGTTAATTCTGTAATTTCCCACTGTCACAACAAAGTGAAACGGAGTATAATCCACAGAATGCCGAAATTTACTGAATGTGAAATTACACCAGCCTTTTACTACCGGGGGGTCGTGCCTCCAAAAGGAGTTGTGGGCAAATGGAACAAGGGTCACAAAGTTAACTCTTAAACAACCTCAATTTCGTTTAAAAGAAGTAGAAAAGATTGATAAAAGCAAATTGCTCTTGATCAATTTACCAATGTCAATTATACCATCTATATGTGAGGGAACAGTGGATTGTGATTAGGCACAACACCAAGGTAACAATGTGTGGGTGTAAGTGTCGGCGGGGGGAGTAAAGATGGGGAAAACCATGAATTATACACTAAGAGGGAGTAGCTTAGCTCCATATCGTTTCCTCCCTCTCTCTCTCTCTTCTCTCTCTTTGTAGACCCGAGGGAGGGTCTAATGTGTGGCGAGGTGAGTTTGGGTTGGTAGTATCACTCCCCTTCATTCCATTCTGTGAATATAAAGTATGGGCCTTTCAACCATTGGGGGAGCAGCATTGTGCAGTTATTGTCCGTTTTTACTATGCCTTATACACGTCGCTCACAATTGCCGCGTGACCTATTGTGCCTAGTGTGTATTTAAAGTATAGGGGGGGGCTTTACTAGTTAGCAGCGATGATGTCCAAAGTTATGCTCAAATTCAGCGGAACTGTCACACGATCAAGGAAAGTTTTCTTTCTTCATGGTTGCACCTTTTAAAATAAAATGTCATTAGGAAGATATGCGGTGCTTTTAATTTATGAGACCATGTCCAGGATCATATAAGAACTATCCTTCTTAAAATATCCGTGCACAGCGAATGTAAAATTCACTCAACATTTTGCCTGAGTACGGCAGTAGCGACCGCTATATGCATGAGGCCGTAATAGAAAAACGATTTGACCTATGTACTTGGAACTTATCTGTCAATCAGCCAAGCTTTCCTTATTTGGTATGCCAAACAAAGGTACGATTTGGCCTTGGGAAGATATGCGGTTGATGTTATATTAATGACTTCCTGATGGCCAAAATACCACAGGAACAACCGCTCAACCCCAGTTAGCTGCATTTTGGGCAGCGTGTTTACTCAAGTGTGCGGTACGACTACTCGGCCGTTTAGTTTTATTCCCTGAGGCATGTCACATGGCTAAAAGTACAGTGGTTTAACAGGTAGCTGTTTAGGACACAATAATCCAGTTTAGTGTGGTAAAGGTCGTGGCGTATTTTGCAGTGGAGATAACTGCACGATGGGAAAAAATGTTTTTGTTTCTGGGTTAATAGTAATGGAGACAAAGCCATATCCACTGGAGAAAAAAATTACACAATTGTCCTTTTGCTCAAGTGACCTTGATGCATTATTGATTCGGTGATGTCATAATGCCTAAAATACATTCTGTTATCCCTTAAGTGCGCATTTGCTGGTTCACTAAAATGTGTGACTTTCACCTGTTAATAAATTTGGATTCTGTCAACTTCACTTACTTACCATGCTAAATGCTATATATAATCAAAGCCATTGACATATTTGGTGCCAGGGATAATCCATAATTATGATTCTGCAAAAAATGCTTCCCCTCGACTCATTTACTAAAATCACCATCACAATTTAAAAGAAAAATAGAAATACAATGATCATAGGTATCATCACAAGAACCTAATAACTACTTGTTTTCATTTTTTTTTTTTTTTTTTTCAATTTAGTGAGAGGCTTTAATGTGCAAAAGATAAATGTGACAGAGAACATCAAAACTACATCTTCAAATTGGCCAAAATAAAGATCAAAATGTCTTTAAATTAAAATATAAAGAAAATAACTGGGACTATAAAATTCGACAGAATGTTTCCCATTATATCTTCAAAATTATAACTTCAACTTCAAAAGTAAGTATCATTGCATCCCTTGTTTTGCAGGTAATAATAACATTTCACTTTTTTCAGGAGTAGATAAGATGCGCCTCTTCAGTCTTGATTTGACATGTTGCAATTTTACTTTCTTTGACAATAGGTAGGAAGCAATGACATCACCTTGAGCAATTTTGCATATGTAAACTGACTTCTTACTTGCAATTCCAGAGGGATACTCAAATCATTTGGTAGAAAAAAAGTTACCTTTTCTAAGGATTTTGCTTCAAATATGTCAACATTTTCTGGGCATCACATGGAAGCCCTAGAAATTGTTGATGTTTTTTAAGCCAGTTGCTGGGACAAATCTCCACTTTTTTAGGTAACAATGGAATGTCTAAGCACCATATTTTCAACTACTCTGTCCCTCAGTGCTCCATTTTATTCCCACAATGTTTCATAGGGCATACTCATCCAGTCGGTGACATTATTAGGAATTATAATGTTAACTTAACTTTTCTGTGAGTTGGATCCAAAGATTCCAGGTGATTGTGAGTGTGCTCTTCAAAAACTTTGAAAAATGTATATCTAGCTATATCTGACAATAAACACCTGGATGTCTCAATACATCCTGAATCAAGAAAAGACAAAATTTATCTGTGTATGTGTGTGTAAAGAACGTTGGGGTTATGTTTGTTTCTATGAGGATGTCAAATGAAATTGAGCTATCTGTAACGTAAGAGTGTATATTACCATATTTGTAACATGTGTAATATCCGTAAGTTTATCACTTTTGATGCTTGCAACCATCCTGTACAAAATATAGTCTTGTCCTGCATTGATTATGCCAACTCAATACTCTATGGTGCCAGTGAAATAGATCTCAAAGGCTCCAGCACTTGCAAAATAAAGCCGTGCGTTTGGTGTTCGCAAGTGGTCGTGACCATAGTTCGTCACAACTTTTGTTCGCTTTCCACTGGTTGTCTGTTGAGGAACGTATCAGATACAAAATCCTTCTTTATGTATATATGTCTCTTCACGGAAGGCTCTGTCAACCCTCACTGATCATCTCAATTGAATGTGTTGGATTGTAAATCTGATGGCACTAGGTAAAGGCTTCGGTCCTCTTCTGATGTTACCCAACCTGTTATCTCGTACCAAGGATAGATTATGGTGACAGATCCAGTGACGTATGTATATATCTAAACACATGCTTATCTGTGGACCCCCCTAGTGTAAATATTGTTTTCAATTTTTTTTTTTTGGGGGGGGGGAAGAATTAATTTTGTAAATCAGATGGTTAAAAGGATTTATTTCTTTTACACAGGAGGTAAGCATAGTGTTGTGTATTTAAAGTGACAGGAGATTTTTTTAGGACACAATAATCCAGTTTAGTGTGGTAAAGGTCGTGGCGTATTTTGCAGTGGAGATAACTGCACGATGGGAAAAAATGTTTTTGTTTCTGGGTTAATAGTAATGGAGACAAAGCCATATCCACTGGAGAAAAAAATTACACAATTGTCCTTTTGCTCAAGTGACCTTGATGCATTATTGATTCGGTGATGTCATAATGCCTAAAATACATTCTGTTATCCCTTAAGTGCGCATTTGCTGGTTCACTAAAATGTGTGACTTTCACCTGTTAATAAATTTGGATTCTGTCAACTTCACTTACTTACCATGCTAAATGCTATATATAATCAAAGCCATTGACATATTTGGTGCCAGGGATAATCCATAATTATGATTCTGCAAAAAATGCTTCCCCTCGACTCATTTACTAAAATCACCATCACAATTTAAAAGAAAAATAGAAATACAATGATCATAGGTATCATCACAAGAACCTAATAACTACTTGTTTTCATTTTTTTTTTTTTTTTTTTCAATTTAGTGAGAGGCTTTAATGTGCAAAAGATAAATGTGACAGAGAACATCAAAACTACATCTTCAAATTGGCCAAAATAAAGATCAAAATGTCTTTAAATTAAAATATAAAGAAAATAACTGGGACTATAAAATTCGACAGAATGTTTCCCATTATATCTTCAAAATTATAACTTCAACTTCAAAAGTAAGTATCATTGGATCCCTTGTTTGCAGGTAATAATAACTTTTCACTTTTGTCAGGAGTAGATAAGATGCGCCTCTTCAGTCAGTCTTGAATTTGACATTTGGCAGCAATTTTACTTTCTTTGACAAGAGGTAGGAAAGCAATGACTCACCATTGAGCATTTTGCATATGTAAATGACTTCTTACTTGGGCATTCCAGAGGGATACTCAAATCATTTTGGTAGAACAAAGTTACCTTTTCTAAGGATTTTTGGCTTCAAATAATGTCAACATTCCTGGGCATCACATTGAAGCCCTATAGTTTGTCTCGTCTGAAGTATGAAGTGGCTACACGCGCGTACACCCAGTGGCGCCCTTTCAATTTGTGCAGTGCGCTTGTGGCTTTACCTACGCACGCGCTGAAAGTCGGTTTCAATTAATACGGCCGCGTCGCTACTTCATACTTTCGAGCTGACAGAGTATAGAAATTGTTGATGTTTTTTTCAAGCCAGTTGCCGGGACAAATCTCCCCACTTTTTTAGGTAACAATGAATGTCTGTCTAAGCACCATATTTTCAACTACTTCTCTGTCCCTCAGTGCTCCATTTTAATTTCCCCAATGTTTCATAGGGCATACTCATCCAGTCGGGACATTTTAGGATTATAATGTTAACTTCACTTTTCTGTGAGTTGGGATCCAAATAGTCCAGTGAATCGTTGAGTGTGCTCTCAAAACTTTGAAAAATTATCTCATCTAATATCTTGACAATAAACACCTGGATGTCTCAATACCTCCTGAATCAAGAAAAGACAAATTTTATCTGTGTGTGTGTGTGTCAAGAACGTGGTTGTTATGTTGTTTCTATGAGGATGTCAATGCAATTGAGCTATCTGTAACTAAAGAGTGTATATTACCGTATTTGTAACATGGTGTAATTCTGTAAGTTTATCACTTTTGCTTGCAACCATCCGTACAATATTTTATTCTTGTCCCGCATTGACATGCCAACTCAATACCTATGGTGCCAATGAAATAGAGCTCAAAGGCTCAGCACTGCAAAATAAAGCTTCTGCGTTGGTGTTCGCAAGTGATCGTGATCATAGTTCGTCACAACTTTGGTTCAACTCTGCAACTGGTTGCTTGTTGAGGTGAACGTATAAGATCAAAATCCTTTATGTATATAGTTCCCCCCCCCCTCTTCACAAGGCTGTCATACCTCACTAAGGTCTCAATTTGAATGTGTTGGATTGTAAATCTGATGGCACAGGTAAAGGCTTCGGTCCCTTATGGAGAGACCGTGGCGCACTGGTTAGGGTATTCGCCTTTGGTGCAGAAGGTCCCCGTTCGAGCCCCGGCTGGACCACTTGCTGGGATTTAATTGGGTACTAAAATCTGGAATTTGATTTGTACGAAGTATTGATTTACAACTGGAATTCCGCTCTCCCCGTGGTTCATTTGGAGTTGTGCAAACGAACCATGAGAAATACCCCGTCCTTTGGAGGTGACGTTAAGCCGTCGGTCCATACCGGAGAATCCCTCTGTATATAAAAACGCAATCAGTTTCGATAAGAGTCGGGTGAACACCCTGGCGTTCCCAATTCATCCGGATCCCTGGGCATCATTGGAAAGCAGTGTCTAACACTGAATGATCTACCCAGGCTAAATAAGACAGCACATAAAAAATAAAATCTTCTGATTTACCCAACTTGTTATCTCGTACCAACGATAGATTATGGTGCCGATCTAGTGGTATATGTATCTAACCATGCTTTTCTGTGGACCCCCTAGTGTAAATACTGTTTTCATTTTTTTTGAAATATTTATTTTTGTAAATCAGAAGGTTGAAGGATTTATTTCTTCACACAGGATTGTAAGCAATTAGTGTGTGCATTAAGCCAATGTTTAGTTGACATAAAATGGCTTTCTTGTATAAATAATGTTTGAATCAATGCATTTTTTAGGACCCTACAAAATGTCCCTGATTAACTTCCTGTGTGAAGTAATTAAATGGTTTGACATCCCAATTCTCTAAATAGATTTTATTTCAAAATAACCTTTATTTAGGACCATTGATGTTATACCTCAGAAGGAATGCAGTTTGACAATATATCCACTATCGTGAACCTTAGTTCCTTATATTATGGGAAATCAGTCGTAGTAGTGAATAGGAGTTGGACAAATGCATTATCGTTTTTTCTATCAAAACCGCAAGATTGATTCCCACAAAATTCGGTGGGAGTGTATACAAGTGCAAGGCTCTCATACCAAGTAGAGAACATGTTACACTTAATCAGAAAAGCCGCTTTAACATTAGTTCTATTAGATTTGAATTCAACTAAGGCAATTAAGAATTAATTCAATTCATTGGATTGTCTTAACTACAACCTAAGAATTAACTTTGAGAGCCCTGAAATTTAGAGTATAACCCAAAAGTTTGTTATTCTTCTTCGGGGTACTGAAGTAACTTTGTATCAAACATGTGGTTAGATTGGTTTCTTCAAAAATAAACCCCCTCCCTTTGAAAAAAAAACAATGTCCCCTCCCAAATAAGTTGCAGGTCTGCGAAAATGCACAGCACTCAACCATTGCATTAACCTCTTGAATAAGAGTGGCAGGGGGCTACAGTCAGGGTGTCCAAAAAACATGGTGCAAGCAAAAATTTACTCCCCCCCCCCCCCCCGGCAGAAGATTGGGGTAAAAATCACCAAATTTGGCAAATTTCAGCGTGTTTGGAGGCCCGAAATTTGAAGTTCTCCCCCACCAAAAATTTCACTTTGCCCCCCTGTACCCCCAGAACATGAAGTCTGTTGCGCCACTGACCTGCACATTGAAAGAGTTTTTAAATAGTCAGATGCAATTTCCAATTAATACGAACTATGGTTATTTGATTTTCAATGTTGCTTCAAGGAACAGAAGTTGTCCTTTCCAGAACTCTAAAAAATTTTGGTATTATTTATGCGAGATGTGCAGAATTGTGTTTGCTACATGGATAATGTTTATATCTTTTCAGCTGAGTGTGCTCTAATTTTATAATTTTTACTGTATTTTTGAGTCAGTTTAGAATGTTACTGAGCAAAAAAACATTGCCTATAAGTAAACCAAGAAAATAGATCAACGCATTATAATTGTTGTGGATGAATTCTTTTGATATTAACATGCATGTTACTGATCCAAAATGCATGATTCGATTGTTTTAAGTGATACCATTTTGTGAAAAGGGGTACAATTGGTATTTCACCCTCTCGTAAATTTTGGCTATACTGGATGCAAAAAAGCTAAGAAATCATTATGACATGATGTAAATAATATCACTATTCTATTTTTTTTCACTGCCAACATGGGTGGGCTTTTGCCCTTGCTACCATTTTTTTGTGGACAACCCTGTATAATACTAACAATGTGATGCTTACACTAAGGTAATGAAATAATCTTATTAAAAACTGACATTATCACTTACAACAATTCCAAGTGGGTGGTTGTTGTAATCCTTCATCAATTCATAGCCAAATGTAATTATTAAGGCAACAACTCCAAATGTACCAACACATTGTTTTTTCTGAAACCATTGAGAATTAAGTGTTCCTGACTATGCAATACCCACAACCCTAATGTCCACCTAATTAACAAGTTCCCTTTTTAGGTTAGTCCCTTCCCCAATATGGGCGTACGTACACGTTAACCTGTTATGTGTATATAAAATTAAAAGAGATGCCTGAAACTATGCATGCTTGTATACACACAATTTACAATGAAAGTGTATAACAACTTCTTGCTATTACCAGGTCACATTGGATCAGCTTGCTTCTCTACAGTGGCGTACCGAGGCAGTCAATCCCGAGTGGGGCAAAATTTCCCAAGTCGCCCCCGCCATAGGGGAAAATTCGTAAGTTTCCCCGATGATTTGATCCTTGAAGGTCTGAATTTGAGAAATTCGCGCCTACCCCCCGAAAATCGCCAAATTTACTTAAAATTTTTGTCCCAAATTTAGCTGAATTGTCGAAATTCCCTCAGAAAACGAAGGGATAAAAATGCATATTTTGTCCATATCGTCCCACTTTTTCGAGCCAGAAGGGCGGCAAACTTTCCCCCCGCTCGTTACGCCACTGCTTCTCTAACATTAGTAGCCAGCCAAGTGTTGTATCTGCTCGTTTCAGCTTATCCGAAACTTTCCTCAGTGAGAGGCTCATATATTAAAGATGTAATTTTGTGATAATAGCACACTAGCTTTTGTTGGAATGGTTCACTTAGATATCCTTGAGTAAAGGTTGAGTTCCAAAATTTTTCAGTGGATCGTTCGCGACGTTTTGATGTTTTGAGCAAATGTTTGTTCAATGGTGTTCCATAGGCCACTATGGTGTTGTAATTTCTGTCCGTTTACCTTACGTACAGAAAATACACAATTGCAAATTTCTTTCTGGTGCCAGATTAGATGGAATCTGCATGTATAAATTAGGCACACCATCCTCTACTTTGGCCATGATTGCGTATACTTCTTTTATTGATTATAATATGCCAAAAGTTCAAACATCTAGCCAAAGTCTGCGAAGACAAGGCAATTAGAGGCGATTTACACAGTCTTCAGCACGATAACGTAATTAACCATTTTTCAATGTATACACGAGGTATACTTTAAACCCGGGGGGGCACTCACCACCCTACTACCCTCAAACCTGTTTGTCATCCGCGAGGCAGAAAAACGCGGGAAAGGTAGGTTTTTCACACCACACAAAGCGCGGCGTGGGGGGGGGGGGGGGGGGGGGGGGGGAAGGCGGGCGGACCGCACTGACCGCGAAAAGGGTCACAAAAACCAAGGCAAATTGACAAAAAGGGTATCATTTTCGCACATCCGCAAGTCAGCGTTTTAGGTAGCCTAATGGCGATCCGGCCCTCCCCTCCGCCGAAACAAATATAATGTCGACAAGAACGTAGTTTACGTTGGAAAAATCCCTGTAACTCATGATAGTTTGAAAAATTTCCGCGCTAGACGCGCGTTAAAGGAATCGGAGGGCCCTGATTTCAGTGCAGCGGGCTGCGGGCCTATCTTTGAGGAATTACGTCTCCTTGTGATTAACCTGAACTGTTGCTATTTTTCTAAGCCCTTTATACGCCATGAATCGGTGACGTTTGCAACGGGCGGGCCCAACTTCAATGAATTAAAACGGTCGTTTATTATAAGGAAAATGGTACTCAAAAACAAACAACAGATACACCCAGATTGCACAACTTTGCACCATGGTCTTTTCCCCGTACTATTCAAACTTCAATCACGCGCAAACGCCCGCTTCGTATCTGGCTGGCCGCCATGTTTTCTTTTCATATGCTATCAAATAAATACCGAGAAAATTAAACTGAAATGACATTAATAATTAATAAATGTTGATCAATTCTCGTTTTATAATTTTTTTTATAATTTTGAAAATACTCCGGACTTATTTGGGTGCTATTAAACAGAAACATCTCTATTCTTCCAGGCCTAACTATCATTTGCCGAGCAATGGAAAGAAATTTTATGTGAAAATGTGCCAGTGCCACTTTAAGGGGCTTTTTTGGGTTTAAATTATCCGTGATAAGGGGTAGTCTGATTGAAGGAAGGATATCCCCGCGTTTAGGGTCAATCTGAAAGGTCCCTGCTTGAGGATGACTACAATGGAATGTATGCCAGTGGGCCCCCCGGGACGTTTAAAAAGTGCTATGATTTTTTATGTATACGGCGTTTGGCCAACCGGATCAGATCATGTAAAATCTCAACTTTTTTGAGGAAGGTGGTGTAGACGAAGCTATGGCAATGTCCCTTTAAAAACTGATGACTAACCCCCACACCATTTGAGAACATGTGTGGTTCGCAGTAGAAAAGCATGGGACTCATGATCATTAGACCGTTGAAGTCGTAAGTTCTAGCCTGGCTTTGGGAGATCGTAACAAGCACGGTCAATTGCAGTCAGGGGAGGAATGTCGCATCAGCTCCAATTTTACTTAATTTATCCTTCCCCTTTTGTTCCCTCCCCCCATTTTTTCTGTGCATGTTATAGATCAACCATTTTATTACATTACTTTTAATATGCTTTCCCTTACTTTCTGAAAACCACAATAAATGATCACTACACAAGCCCTGTTGGTAAAAATCCTCCCAGAAGTTTGTGTAATCCAGTACTTGAATTGACCACTTTGATAGGAATAGAGTATAATAGGACTCTAGAAACACATTTTAACCATCGTGTCTTTAGTTCAGGGGCACATCCATATGCCGAAGGCAGATTAATCAGCTAAAGACATCAAGGCAATGGATCTTTTCATTATATAGTAAGTAATTTTTGCATTAATATCTGGAGACATTTAAAAACTTGTTCATAATTCTGGCAAGGGCTTAACTTTGGCCATCAAAAACTGATCTGAATCTAGAAACTTAGTTTGGGTTAGCCAATGCAGTTACGTTGACTTTTTCAAAAGTGCTTCCGAGTGTGAAATTAGTATTTCCTTTATGAAGAAAGGTGACTAAATGTAAAGTTTTAAATACACATGTGATAGTCTTGGTTTAAGTAGTGGACTTCTGAATATCAAGTAAAAGATGCGTCAGTTACAAAGTTAGACTAACACAAGATATTTGTTTTGGGGTTACAGGTTGCAATTTTGATAACTTCTGGATTTCACATAGTTTATGGATTAATCTAAGCAATGATTGTAACAAATATTCTTTTGCCAAATTTGCCCCCCCCCTTTTAGGGAGGGGGCGGAATTTGGGGGGGGGAAATCCCCTTTTGAGAAAAATTGACCACTCCCCATTGACTGCCATTTGCAATCCATATGTCCCTTTTTGAAGATTATGGCAGACTCAACAAACCAGAAACTCAAAAGTGAAAGGACTTTGTAACTCACCACTTTAAAAATTCAGAACTTGGTAATATCAAGTAACCACAGATGGTGTATGTGACAGTCGGTGTGTGTTCAACAAAGTGAGACATGATTTGTCAGAAAATTGTACAATAGGTTCTAAGACTAAATTAAAATCTTGTGAGATGCACATTTGAAAGGGATCATTTTGATCAGTACTGATAATTTGAAAAGTTTTCAAGATATACTTTTGTTGCTTAGGTCTGTATTTCATTTTAGCACCTTGATTGTAAAAATTGCATTTAAAATGGCTGAGATAGAACGCCCAAAAAGATGCAAAACCTCCAACCGAAGTTGCAGTTTTTGGAAGTTTTCAATGGGGCTTGCAGTGTAGGCGACAAAAACATGCTGACACAATAATAGTTCAAGAATGCGTTCTCGTTCATTCAGTCAGAAACCCTCTTGTGTAAAAATCAATACACATGTATATTGGGTTTGTACACACAGTGACATGAAAAAAATCCCAGGAAACTGCAACCTTTTGGTTTGGGTTTTTTAAGTTTGCTTTCAGATGTTCTATCTCAGCCATTTTTGCGTGTTTTACAAGCGAGAGGTTAAATGAAAGAGCAATAACAAGGCAGCAAAATGTATATTTCAAACAACCTTCATAATGGAATTTGGCACATATGATCGAAAAACATGTGAGATACTTTTGTGCACTTTATCTGCGGCAGAAGATGGTTACGGCTTTTGATTTTGCTGGTGTTCGGCATCTGAGGTATATTGAGGTCTGTGGGTGATAATCAGTGCAAGAATTTTTTTCTGGAGAATGAGCAAATTAAATTTCTGAGTGGAAACAATATTGTAAAAATGAGTGCAAAATTGATTGTTTAAAATTGTTGGTTTTTGGGGAGGGGGCATAGGGTGTTTTGAGTCAATCCCACAATGCACCAAGTTTTTGGTAATTTCACCTCAATAGGATCAATGTGATCCCATAAAATCCCTGTTCGTAACACATAAAATCCTGACTTTAACCACTCATTTTATGCCCACAAAGAGTTAGTACTTAGGAATTTTTTAGTGGTGATTATGAAAATATCTTCCTGGGTTTTTAAACTTTTAAAATCTATCCCTAAGTAGTACTGACATGTGTGTTTAGTACATTTAAGTATAATGAAAATTGCAATGCATCATGGGATTGATTCAAAAACACCCTCTGGGGGGGGGCAAATGGATGACAAACTTGATCTGGGGCATTTTCCTCCCACCCCTCCCACTTTGCTCCATCACAGGAGAGATCACAAGTTTTGGTGTTTGCATAGCATAGCATGTTGTTGTTTCCTATGAAGGGTGCATATGGTCATGGAAGACAATGGCCAACTCATATGATTTGAAGTTGTGGGGTTGATCCTGCCTGTCTTGTGCACTTTACCTTGGTATCCTCTCTTGACCCATGTGAATAAAATGGCGAGTTGTTTGGAATAACATCGTATTAGGCCAATGAAAGCCTGCCAGGTAAGTTTGTTACCAAGAATAATTCTTAACTTGGTAATGGGATATGTTGATTGAAAAGCTTTTACATCAGTGCAAAAATCTGGGGTTTTCAATTTTTGAGGGACACCTGACATGTGAAATCTCATTGCACCTTTAAACACCCCCCCCCTCGGCACTAACCACCAAGGATACAATCTGTCTCATTGGCTCATTGCAGGATACAACATAGAGATCATCCTCTGAGTAACAATTCAACACAATGCATTCTATCTCTCTATAAAGCCATACAACCATTCTACAATATCTCTGGTTTTGATTATTATATCATTTACCTTCCAATTAACCAATAAAACAGTGCTTAGATGCTGATAGATAGGCATGTAGTGCCCGGGGGGGGGGGGTGGGGGGGTGAGGGGGGGGGGCACATTTACATCATTGTATGGACTGTCCCAGGTGGGGGATGATGGGGTTATGCGAAGTAAAATTTAAGAAAAAAATTTGAAAATTGCCCTCAACACCAGGTGCCCCCAAGCAGCTTGGTGCCCTCGGTGTCCCCCAATTGAATGACTAATGTTCTGCTGCCCTGTGACTGCCTTGGTTCTTACTTATATTCTGCCAGGAACCCCTTATAAGCCCCCATGTTATTCTTTTCTTATTTGTTGTACGAATACATTGTAAACAAAATTAAAACATCAAGATTTTGGTGACTTAGAATATATAATAGCGGTTTGCATTTGAATGTGAGGAAGTGGAACACTATATTTTGTGGATCTAGGTTATCTTATACGCCTGAAATTGGTTTCTAGTTTGTGTTAAAAATAACTCTTTCCATAATCTTCATCGATCCAAACTTGGCCAAGCATACAATCTAAGCCAAAAAGGTGCGAATGACCCTCATTGCTGAGTAGTCAGACAGAAACTGTAGTCTTCACATAGGCATGTCGGAGTGTAGAAAGGTGTGTTTACATAAAACCGCTAGTATTGATAATACTGTGAAGCATGTTGTGATGCTTCCAAAAACGGTTGGCAGGATATCGCTATAATTAGGGTTCTTCTTAATGAAATTTTCCAACAGCATGGCATTATGCAGGCTTAATGTTTGACAGTTTGGTCACTCTGGCTAAGTCGTGGGCTGATCAAGGGCATGGCCTATTTTTATTAAGAGGGAATCCCAGCGAAGAACTTTATACTATTTTGCATCTCGTATGAGATTTCAATAAGATTTAATACTTCCATACGCAATTCATTTAACATACTGTAGCATAGTCCCACTGTTTGTTTTTGCATGCAATATGGTCAGAATTTAGGGTTGGACTTTATTCCTAGGTGCTATAAATTTTGTTTTGTCAAATAGAAAAATATATTTTGCCATCACAGCCAGTCATACTGTTTTTTTTTAATTTCAAATTTGGTCAGAATTCAGGGTTGGACTTTACTTGGGTGCCATTAAATTTGTTTTGCCAAATAGAAAAATATTTGCCATAGAGAAAATGTTTTGCCATAGAAAAAACTTTTTGGCAAATAGAAAAATATTTTGGCAAATGAGAAAAATATTTTGCCAAATAAAAAATATTTTGCCAAATAGAAAAATAATTTGCCAAATAGAAAAACATTTTGCCAAATAGAAAAATATATTTTGCCATCACAGCCAGTCTTACTGATTTTTTTATTTCAAATTTGGTCAGAATTCAGGGTTGAACTTTACTCGGGTGCCATAAATTTTGTTTTGCTAAATAGAAAAATATTTGCCATCGAGAAAATGTTTTACCATATAGAAAAACCTTTTTGGCAAATAGACAAATATTTTGGCAAATAGACAAATATTTTGGCAAATAGAAAAATATTTCGGCAAATAGAAAAATATTTTGGCAAATAGAAAAATATTTTGCCAATTAGAAAAATATTTTGCCATTCAGAAAACACTTTGCCATTTAGAAGTATTTTGCCCTATTGAAAACCCTTTTGTCATACTCCAGACCAATATTTCACCCTATTGAAAAAATCATTTTCTTTAATAGAAAACAAGTTTGCAAAACTTGGGCCATATGCAGCAAAGATTCGCAGAAAAAATATTTTGCCATACAGA
>JAMKCH010054559.1:0-10189 GCA_023653785.1 Ophioderma brevispina | reverse complement strand
TTAGGGAGGGGGTATTCCACTAACTTGACTACCCTTTTACATTATTTAACATTGTCCATTCATACTCACTGAATGGTATCACAAAATGTTATGTGTAATTGGTTAGCCATTTACCACCACCAATTTTAGATAAAAATAAAGCTCCAAAATCCATCCAAATTTACCTGATTTTATCTTGAGACCACTTCTACACATTCAGTGATATGGGGATTTTAACAATTTGAAAAAAACAATGTAAAATAAAATGTCAAATGTGTAGTCCCAATAGTTGGCCTAAGTGAGGGGAGCTCTTATCTTAAATGCTCCTTTAAACCCCATATCGTCACTTCCCTGATCTACCTCTCCTCTCCTAATAGAGATAGCAACAAGGACAGCTGCTTCTCACGAACACCGTAGAATGTATGGCTATGCAACTTTCTCTGTCTTCCTCCAAGATGGTGATCGGACCGATTTGGTCAACTTTCTTGATTTTCGTTACTAGCCATGTCTGTTACTACTGATCAAAACATGCAAAATATCCAATCAGATAATGCTAGACAACTTTACAATTTAACTTACAACAACAACGTATAAACCAGCTTCGGTTTATAAGCCGCATCAATCCTTTTAAGCCTTTGAAAACAACGTATACGCCGTGGCTAATGTTTCGAAAACTATGGTATCCTATACTTATAGTTAAGTTTACGCGTTTGTTTGTTTATTGTTTTAGTCACTATATTATACATACCTTGAACAACCAATAATTTGCCCGACCGATAGATGCAAGAACAAGAATTCTTAATGTATCTCTATGCGTCAAATGCCTAGACTATCATTTGCATAGCAAATTTGATGAAAGTTCATATTTTGTGAAAATGTGCAGTGTAACATAGTCCTACTCCTAGTAACTAGGACATCGAAATCATTTATATCCATTATCACTGGGCATTATCGAACAGCTGATTCTCATGTCCTAGTAGTTGTGCTCAAGTGACACACTGTATTTAATGAACACAAACTTTGCAATGTTTACAGCAGGGGACTTCCACCGTCCATGGACGTTACCTTTTGCCCACCCTCTCTGTATTCAACATGTATTCCAACATAAACTTGGAAGCTAAGGATCTTAATTATTTATTTCTGGTACTGATAGTTAACTCTAATGTTTAAAACAAAACATCAAACATCTAGAAAACTCTAGTTTAATTAACAGTAAAATAGCTTCAGAAGTCGGCGTCATGGACATTACGAAAATGGACAAGCAGTTTTTTTTGGACGTCTTTTATAACCAAAACTCTCTGATTGCAATCTCAGTTTCTTATTCCTGTTGAGTATTTGTTAACTATGGACACTTTTTAAAACTTTGCATTAAATCAAAAGGAAAGCACCTTCTTATACTATAGAAAATCTTTCCAAATGTATGTCATGGACGTTACATTTGTTTCATGGTCATGGACCGTTCATAATTGAATTTTCAACATTCGCTCATTAAAATTGATAACCATATGTATGTGCTTATTGCATTGCTTGATCTTTTTGGTTGGATGTGCCATAGAAATCTATTTTGAAGTTTACTGAGGTTGAATAGTGGTATTATTTTTAAAATCACCATTTTAGGTCAAACCTAGAATAAACAAGATAAAATAAACTTCGTCTTCGATCACTTTTTAAATTTATCGAGACTTCCTTGCCCAAATCAGTTTTGCCAAATGATTTCCAAGATTTGCTCTATATGCCATATGCCATATGGAATGTAAAATGAAACCTTGTTGGATGAAATCTCATTATTAAAATTGTAATATGCTCCTCTCTGATTTTGCTTAAGCTGGTCCCCTCTGATCACACACAGCCTTTAAGGTGTTTTAAATTACATTGTATTTTATAGGTTTTAAAGTTTGTAAATTGTATTCCGTAGAGTGCTGTAACCCTGCTTGGGGAACCCAGCAACGTTGATCGTTGTGTGTGTTGGTCTTGTCTGGGTTTTTTAATGTATGCTTTTTAACCAGTGTTAATAAAGTATTAATATATAAATGAGGGCGCTTTTCTATTTTTTTCACATAACGCTTTTTGAAAAAAAAACCTACTCTTACACTATGGTCGCATGTCATGAACTGGGCCCTTAAATATGGTGGGATGATTTGTTTTCATCATGGTTCGCCTTTTTTTCATGTACTTCATATTTTTGAGAACTTCTACTAAGGCAAATACCTTGACTTTGTTATCAATTTGTTGCTTATTTCCTTCTCCGCTTTGAAAAAAAAAAGTTTCCAGGTCATAGGATGTATAATAGAAAGTTATGGGATAAATAGTTCAGTATGTCACACAGGTGACCCGCGTTTGAGGAGCCCGCGGGTTGAGGAGCCCATAAGTTTACAACCACAAAATTGTGAAAAATGCATTACTTTTAAACTATCACTTAACAGTTTAACATGGCTATAGCAGTCCAATTACCACACATAAGATTAAGTTCACTCTTCCATTAAAATACTCAATTTCTTGAAAAAATTAATTTAAAGGAGTTTAGATATGTTAATTAGGTGCAATATTAATACCTCAATTTGGTCCTGCTCCTGCAAGCGCTGCATTTTTCCTCCTTTGTCTCACAGTGCCATTTTTCGAATTATTTCTTAACGTAAGTGGGTGCGCATAATTAAAATCACATAATTGTAACGCATTTCTGATACGTGATGATAAATTTATGATAACTGTTAATTACAACTGTCATTAAGAAATGAAAACTAATAAACAGCATCTAAAGAAACACCCAACATAATACACAATGAATAAATGTGTACCCAAATAAAAGTAACATCCTCCAACCATGTCTGAGTTCTTAATCAAAACATATATAAAAGTAGATAATTAACAACAAAAAGAAATTAAAAATGAAATCTTATTATGTTCAAAAACAATTTACCCCTGGTTTACTTTGCATGTTTAGAGACAATTGAAGTCAATACGATGTTTCCCATTAAATTGCTAAACAATTGATTGTTTTCCATTCCCTTAATACAGACAATCAAATTTTGGATTAACTGTCAAGTATTTTGATGTAACCAAAAACTTCATCAAATTTTGAGCCACCCTGTAATCTCCATACATGGCAACTATATAAAAAATACAATAAAGCATTGATTTTAACATAAACTCATGAAAAGTGATTTACAAACACTGAAATGTCAAAAAAACTCCGCACAATTTCATATTTAACACGATGCAACTTTTTTGTCAGTTCGATAGCATGTTTTTTGATCGACCCTGTTATATCTTACCTGATAGATGGCAAACAGTTCTTACTTATTTCAATTTGAAAGCCATAGTATTTATATTCAGAAAAATCATCGGTTCTTTTGGTCTCCCCCAAAAATTAAAAAACTCAGGTGCAAGTAGGGTTAAAATGAACATTCTTTAAGTTAACACCCTATATGATATTTGCACACCCGTAATTCTTGGCTTCATTTTGTGCATAAATGACATCCTTGGAGTTATAAGCTTTCCAACAATGTTCAACTTTATGGGTGTAGTGTACACAAAGGCTATGCTCTGTTGAATCAAATTGGTGTGTATTTCTCCGGTTTTGGGTGTGAAACATTTTTTAGGACCAGTTTGTGACTTTTAATGACCATATACCACTCTAAAGATAACCAAAATGTGACATGCTCCCTAAATTTGAGCCTTCTGTCTTTATTAGTTTGCCTGTAAACATTCATTTGAATATTTGCATGAATGTGCCCATTGAACAGCAAGGGGTCAATGACTTTTCCCCTGTACAAATTCAATGGGAGTATGCCAAGAAATAAACGTTAGGCCTACTCACAAAACTAAAGAGATAGAAGGGTTGATTTGAAACTTCTTGAGCAGGTAAAAACTTATTGATTATCTTTACAGTTGTTACCCTTTGGAAGGGTTTAGCGTATTAAAAAATACATTTGCAAAAAAATTATTAAAGCGCCCTTGTGCACATTTTGACCTAAAAATGGTCACTTTAAGAATTATAATATCAAACAATGTCATGAAACTTTCAAGAACGATTCTATGACATCAAAACAACATTTAATTTTTAAACATTACCATACACAACATCATAATACCCATTTCGGGGGTTTGTTTAAATGTGATACGTCCATGACGTAACGTCCCTGACGGTAACGTCCATGACGCTCATAGCATACTTATAATTGTTATTAATTATTTTTTCACATGTTTATCTCCATATATGTACTTAACATTGCTATACTAGATATGCTTATAATCAATTGATGGCAGGTAGTACAGGAAAAAATAGTATTAAAACGTCATGGGACTTACATACATTCAGGGGAAAATCAGACAAGTAAAATTTGAAACTCAAAGCGCCCTTTTAGATAATGCATTTGATTTAAAGTGTAATTATAAAAAGTTACCTATCTTGGTATATTAGGTTAAGAAATGAAACATTTCAGTGGTCAATATTCATAGATAAAGACTGAATATTTGCCAGCACCAATTTTTGTAAAAATTGCAAAAATCTGTTGTTCGTTAATCCATTTTTTCAAAAACCATAAAAAAAGAAGAAAAAACACTGAAAATTTCAATATTAGAATGCAGATTTATCAGATAAGGTATCTTTATTCCATATGACAGTGTAAAATTGTTGAATTAAAAATTTTAAAAGCAAAATGTGTCTGTATGTCATTCCTTTACCATGGAATTGCCCAGAGACAAAAATACCGCCAATATGCACTCAACGTGCATTCATGTGAATTCTGCAATTGCTTACATTACTCTACATATCATTTGATTTGCAATTGATAATCCCAAAGTGCTAATTGAGAATAGGAGGCAAAAAAAAAAAGATTTTTTTTTTTTGTTCTAGTTCCCAAATGAAGTCAAGAAACGAAACGGGAAGTAGTATTAAAACTTGCGAGGTTAAAGGTCATACACGAGGGGGAGGGTTCAATATACACAAAACCCCTTGATGAACAATTTAAAATTGTTTTCCAACACATCTAGCCGATGCGGGCCAAGCCCATACAAAAAAAATTATGGAAAATTAGGGTAATATGTACTTAATTATGCAAATTAGGTACTTAGAATGCAAACATACTGTTGTAACGAAAATCAGTTCGAGAAGTGTTGTCCCCCACCCTTCCACCAACGTTTCAGCCCAGTGTGACGTTACAGATCTCCAGATATTTTGTTCACAAAAAAGTGTCATGAAATTGAAAAATCACGAAAATAGGTCAATATTCGCTAATTAATTTGCAAATCAGGTAAGGTACTTAGGAATGAATAATACTGATTGAAATCTAATCAGTTCGAGAATTGTAGCCCCGAACTATTCCACCAAGTTTCAGCCTGGGTGGACATATAGATCTCAAGATATTTTGTTCACAGAAAAGCTCACGCCGCCGCCGCCGCAGACGACCCACACGGATCATGCTGCCATTAAGGTCTTTCTGATTGCGGACGACCCTAAAAAAAGTAATAATTTACGCGGTTATATTGGGGGTAGGTAAGTAGTTAATTGCACGCCTAACCTATGTGAAACAAAAAAGAAAGAAAAATGCGACCTCGTCCTTGTCAGTTATTCAGTCATCAAGCCCCTGAAATAATTTTTTTTCGATTCTCGTAACAAGTGGCTTCTGAAAAGTGAGTAGAGAGGGCTGTTTTATTTTTGTTACTTGCACCGAAAATTGATATAGGTGATGTGATCGGGGAAAACCCGCAATATGTCGCACAGGACATTTTTGATAAAGGAAAATAGCTTAAAATCTGTTTATGGTACTTAATTTTTATGTTCAGATTGTAAAAGGCCGTAACTTTGATGTGTGTATCAAAGAAGAAAGGTAACCGGCCTACTGGAAACTAATATTTCAAACTCTGCAGTTATAGTAAAAACACAAATATAAATTTGTTTCCCCCACCATGTGTCAGGTTTTCCCAGATCGCCTCACATTATTTTATACCACCGACTCTTAAGGCGGCATCAGAAATATGAGTGAGGCTTTTTGGTAATTTTCACAAGGAATAGACATTTCAGGATTGCCAAAAAAACAAGTTCGGCCTTATCCCAAAAAGTGAGGAGGGAGGGGGATTTTTTTTTTTTTTTTTTTTTTTTTTAAATCGGCCCCCCCCTCATCCTACCTAAAACAATTCAGAAGACATTGTATTAAAAACAATGGCGACGGCTAAATTTGTGATTTTCTGGCTACCATCGTCTGACCCACTCCATTAAAATACCGGTTCACACCGTCGACTCGCTGTGAGCAATGACGGACACAGACACTTTCTCTTCCATAGCAATTTATACAAAACCACACACCCAACAACCATGGCCAGAAACCCCTTCGTAAAAACGGTATTTAGGTCAATTTATGTCAAAAGGATGCGCCGGACGAAGTTTTGGCTAGATATCGCCACAGAGGGTGTGGCTTAGCATCCTGTCAAGGAAATTAAAGAATCACGAGGCATGTATTATGCCGTGTAGTTCCTCGGGGTCCTTTATTGAAAGTTGTAAAGTGTACACGCTTCCCATCCATAGAAAGACAAAAATTAGCCATCATAACAAGATGCATTTACCTGTACCCCACAATACAGACACACAGTTTGTTGTGTCACATTAAATTTTCACTCAAAAGAAATAAGTTGTTAATATGTAATAAAGATCTAACGATCTGTGAAAAATAAAAAAACATTCTCAAATTATATTGTGAAATTGATTGGACCTACTTTGCTTTGTTAGTTCACGAACCTCTCGTAATATCCCATGGGTAAACAGGGAGCCTTCAGAAATCATTTTGGAGTGTCGTTAAAGCGTCATGAGCGTACTTCGTTTTCAATATGCACAGTCAATATTACCAAATAGCAACCAACAAAAAACGTCAAGCTCTTACCTATGTGTTAAAAACTTGCCATAGGGTAATCTATGAGATATACACGTATAAGGCACATAATTCGTGGTAAATGAATTTTTGCAACCTCTGACAAAGATATTGCATACTTGGACACAAATGAACCCTGATCAATGAACAAGTAACTATCAATTATATTCATATGGGGCAGCAAAACCATCAGTGAGTCTAAACTTAGTTTAATTTTTGCAGTACATATTTTTTTTCTTTTCAGAATCAGACATTTAACCTGGGCTTTTTTTTACCACTACGTGTACACATCTACCACATTTTCCTTACGTTACACGGGCTTTGAGGTCGGGTCACGGTAAAACCGTGTTACGTTTACATGCCTAAGAATCACCGACGCAAAGAAACACCGAATGCATGGCGTGCATACTAATCTCGTGAGTCCTTGCGATTTCTATCTACGATATGGTCTGTGGAGTGTGAAGGCAATATGAGTAGAACTCGAAGCAAATTTCAATTTTTTCCGAAATAGGTAAGTGAAAATTGACATCAACAATCTCATATGAATTATGACACACACATGCTTGCATGGACGTACTTGAGGGTGAGTGAAATAAATTTTAAAAACAATTAGACCTCTTGAAAGTTGAACATCGCTGAGTTTAGGTAAAATGGCGAGGTCACTGAAGCCAACGTTCTGTGGCTTAGTACTACTTGTGTAAGGGTAGTTCGCAATGCAACCCTAAATATACGAGCAAATCAGACGCATTCTTTAATCGGAGTGACGTTTTCGTTATGGACCGCTCTATTTTAGGTTTGCAGAAGAGTGTACTTTGACAAATGTGTAGCAGCAGATTTACTGAATTCACAATACAACTCGGATAAAATTACTCCCCCAAGTTGTTGCTAATGTCCTTATAAAACAAATCATCGACAGTGATTTGCAAAAAAGGCTTAGAAATAAAAAAAAATTATATACATCTACAATTTGCTTTCACATGATGAGTAATGGCGCTAATATTGCCGCTGTCGTCACTGTTGTGGAACTATACAATTATATGGAAGGATTTCCCCTAAATTTTGTATCTCAGAATTACTAATTATGAATTTTATGCATCTATTATGATAAAAGACCTTCTCAGGTAAGTGTGTGTGCCTTGTTTTAAAAGCAAGGATAATATGAAACAATTTTTATTAGCTCCGAATATTTGCGAAACCTTTTTTCTTCGGAGTCTATTCATTTACACTGCTACAGGTTATACGGAAGTGCTTCTACCGTGATGTTAGTACGCCCAAATAAAAACGTTCATCACGGTAGATTCCTCTTACTATGTTAGGAATAAGCAGACACCCTGCCTTTGGTGGCGACATTCAGCTCTATTTAAACTTGAGTAATTTTTTGTGGTATTGCTAGGTAGTGGCCGATCAAGTACCCTCTAAGAAGCCGGTTTTTCTGAACGGGAACAATGGACCAACTAATGTGCTCTTCAAAATTCCTTTTAGCAAATACTTTCAGTTTCCTAAATATCTTGAGCGGTAGTAATACTCTTTCAGTAGCAATTCTGTGAATAGTAACTATGTCTAATTGTGCGTTTAAAATGAAAAAAAGGAAATACTTACTGACACACGCTACAGTCTCACGTTGATCAATGGTTGCTACTCCCTTCGTTTACTATCCGAGAATACAGAATATTCGCAATCACGTAAGCTCCAAACAGAGCATGATGAACGAATGTGAAAATTGCAAACGGGGATCGGCAGCCTGTCACAGTCGTTCCCGGCATCCTCGAGATTTTGTAAACATGAATGGCCGCTGCTGTGATAGGAGCCCGGAAAGCATGGATAGGAGCCGAAGAAAATTGCTGATTTTTCCTCGCATTACCGCACAGTGCCTTAGTTAACATTAATCCCTGTGATATTGCTCAAATGGGCATATGTGAGATTAAACGTCTGCATGCATAGTTGTCTCTTGAAATGTGCATTTCGTGTGCTCGCTGAAACTGGATATTGCCCGCAACGTATGTTATAGACTCGGGGGATACAACCCTAGCGTTGCGGTACCGAAACTATTGCTAGGTTCATTGCCAAAGAAATGTCACTATTGTGTTGACAAATCCTTGTAATTGTGTTCCCTGTTCACTCATGCACGCCAAACTAAAGATTATCTTTGGCAAAACACATAGCCCAGCTTTCAGGGAGCCCAATAGTTCAGTGCAGTTGCCAGCTAGCAGCTGGTGGTCACAAGTTTTGGAGCTCATCTTGTGCTTAAAAAGCAGTCAGTTTAAGGGCACATTTTTACTGTAACTTTGTTATTTCTAGTCCTAGTTAAGTAAGCAACCTCTCATACTACTACAAATTATATATTCTTTCTTACCAATATCATTTTGAATTTTGTTGATTTTTTTCTGATCGTTCCTAACTTATGTCAGGGCTGTTGTGCCGAAATACCCGGCTGCCGAAATACCCGGTGCCGAATGTACCTACTTTCGGCAGTGCCGAAGTACCCGGGCATTCGGCAGAGGAGAAGGGAAGTGGAAAATAACGTGCTGTTGATGTGTAGAGCACATGTTTACGCATTTTTCGTGATTTTATGGACAATTCTACAATGAAACTCATTAAAAATCAGGCTTTTGGCATTTAGGAACAAGTGTGGATGTAATAGTAGACGTAAATACGCCAAAAGCACCCACATAGACCCCATGACGACCCCTTGCTAAATGTTCGTTTACCAAGGTAGCCGAATTCGGAAACAATGTATATGTTATGCATTGATATACATATGGCTCCTGATATGGCTCCCATTGTAAAGGCCCCGGCCCTTTATTGATTAGGCCGGTTGCAACACGGGTTAAATTTAGGGTTGGGGTTATAGGGCCTATAGGACCTAAGGTTAAGAATAGGGTTATGAATTAGGTTAGGGTTTGGTTATTAGGGTCCGGTGTGTGAGTACAAACATTGGGATTAGACCTAGGCCTATGTGATTTTCTACCTGACAAATAAGGGGTTATGTGATTTTATTTTTTCCTGATGGAGGGGGGGGGGTCATGTTAAATTTATTATTCAGTAAGCACCTATAGGCCTATGCATATCAGCAGTAAATCATACTAGATGTAGCTAATTGTGTGTGTGTGTGATGACCGATGCATATGGTTCTATGCAATAGGGCCTATGTGACTTTACATTGGGGGTTATGCAATTTTCCAAACACAGGTCCAAACACATCTTTCAATTTCTGCGGCCCCTAGTTCACAATGCAACCCTAAATATACAAGCAAATCAGATGCATTCTTTAATCGGAATGACGTTTTCGTTATGGACCGCTCTATTTTAGGTTTGCAGAAGAGTGTACTTAAAAACGTGTAGCAGCA